>PVIC010047471.1:0-13855 GCA_004025085.1 Thryonomys swinderianus | reverse complement strand
AGACTCCCTCTTACAAATGTATTTAAATTGTCATGTATAAAAATGAATTTACTAATAAATTGATTCAGTGACAGAATATTTCACAGGAAGACTCCATTTGCATATGCTGTGGTTGTGTTCCTGGGCTTTTAAGTGAGCAGGGCAGGGCACACATAAACTGTTAGATAACTATGCATTTTACTAAGTTCACTGTCCAAATTGATTACAGACCATAGAAAAATCAACCTATCTTGTAAGTTTGAGTATAGCAAGCCAATTCATAAACATCAAGAAAAGAAGACAGGGGCCAGAGGGTTAGCTCAGTGGTTCCTGTTCCTGCCTCACAAGAGCAAGGTCCTGAGTTCGATCCCCGGTAACCACATATAATGCTGGGTGTGGAGACTTACGCCCACCAGCAATCAATACCACATACCACAGTGCTGGGTGTGGTGGCTCACGCCTGTCATCCCAGCACTCGGGAGGCAGAGACAAGAGTATTGCTGAGTTCACGGCGGCTTTCCTGGGCACCATAGTGAGCTCAGGGCCAGCCTGAACTACAACGCGCGACCCTGTCTCAAAAAGCAAAAAGAAAAAAAAAAATGTCTGGCCTTCCAATACAAATCAAGTTTCTGCATCCTCTCACCCACTGTCCATTTACCTCATTGTTCAGTTCCAGTATAGATGTATAGTGGTTGCTGACTTGTTCATGTTACCCTGCATGCAAGTAACCTCATAACTGTTATGGTTGGTTCCCCAAAGCCCCACGCAGATGAGGTGGGACTTTCTTTTTCACAGGTACTTGAATCTTGAATGTAGGATGCCGGGGTTAGGCGTGTGTGGCTAATTAATGACTACATGGGGTTTATTTCGCACCAACTTAATGCCAGTAGCCTGAGTAAGAATGGGGGGGGGCAGAAAGATGCAGCTAAACTCTTTTTTGCCTCTGTACGTCATGTTGTTTCTTCTCTATGATGCATGTTTGCCATCCTTGCTTTGCAGTCGGCTGATTATGGACTTGCAGCTGCACCATCTGTAAACCAAATAAACCCCTTCCTGAACTTTGGGTGACAGATATTTTGTCTAACACGGTCATCAAGAATACTGGGTGTTTATGCTGTTACTTTTAGTTGTATTAGTATAGACCACTCGCTTCTGAATTTACCTACCTCAGTATTTTTCTTCTTCGCCACATCTATATAAATAGGATGTTTCATACATTTTCATTATGGTTAGATTACTTTTTTCATAGTCTGCATTTCATCCAGGAAGTCCTCTGAGTTCTTAAGTGCTTTTAAACTTGTTTTCATGTATTAAGTGTTTTGTTTTTCCTTTTTACTATAAAGTTTTACGGGCTTTGACATTTGCATAGTAGCCTATATCCACTATTATCATATCATATGGAATAGTTTATCTGTCTAAAACAAAACAAAAAAATCTTAGGTTTCACCTGTTAAACTCTCAACACAATTCCTGTCAAGCACGGAACTGTTTACTCTTTCTGTAGTTATTTTTTTCCTAGATGTCTTATGAACAGAATCATTAATTATATGGCCTTCTCAGATTAGCTTATTTTACTTAGTGAAATGCACGTAATATTCATTTATATTTTGCATGGATTTTTAGCATACTCATTTTTATCGTGTGTTTGTGTCAGTTTGCTCACTCACCTCCTGCAAGACAGCTTATTCTCAGTTTTTGCCAGTCGTAAAAGAATCTGGTGTAACTTTCATCATGTAGTGTGTGTGGGTATGCATGTGTGTGTATATGTGTATAAGTGTTTGCACTCAAGTTTTCTAGTTAGTTGGGTAAGTACCAAGGAATATGATTGTTAGATTGCATCACGAGGCTGTTTGTCTTTGTAAGGGACTGCCGCATTGCTTTCTAATGGTTCTACCCTTTTGCGGTCCCACCAGTAATGGATGCATTTCCTTATTGCTCTGTCTTCACTGAGAAGTTCTCAGGGTTTTGGCTGTTACCGTTCTAATAGCTACGCGGTGGTATCTACAGACTGTTCCGGTGTACACTAATTTATGACAAAGGACTCGGGCCATTTTTCTGTCTGTGCTGCCTTGTCGTCTTTATATCTTCTTTGATACGGTTTCTGTTCAGATATCTGCGCGTTGTTACCTTTGTTCATCGTGTCCGTTGTGCATTGGGTTACCTTTGTTCTTTGCTGAATTTTTAGGGCTCTCTATGAAGTTGAACTGAGTACATCCTACAATATGTCTTTCAAATATTCTCTCCCAGTCTGTTTTGCACAAATATCAGAAAGAGTTTGTGAATATCTGCAAGAGATCCTTTCTGGCATTTTAAGTGTGAATGTCTTGAATCTATAGCTAGACGTGAAGTGTAGCAACACTGGGGCTTGCGATCCATGAACATGGAATCCCCAATACATTGTTTGTTTTAATCTTGCAAAACAGTGGAAAAATTACATTCCATGGCTTAATAACATGCACATTTGCCCTGTTATGCAGCTCTAGCAGAGGGAAAATTATTTCCTCAAACAAATAGCACAGATCGAGATTAGATAGCCAGTCAGAGATCTGCCATGCTAATTAGGTTTTCAAGAATTCTGATATGAGAACTTCATCAGAATACATTTTGACTTATATTCATTAATAGACATTTTGAATACTACAGAGAATATAGACATTGAAATTCATGACTTAGACTATTGCTACATTGGTAAGAAAAAGGAGTTTCAGGCTGCAGTGATTTATTGTTAATTAGAAAGTAACAGAGGCTAAATACAGGACTCTTTGCAGGAAAAGAAATAAAAGGACCTGAACCTAGAGAGAATAGAAACAGTCTTGAAATACACAAGTGCATAAAGCGATGAGGATGTTCAAAAGGAACACTTCACCAAAGGATAGGACTTGCAAGCTGAGAGATTGAAAACGAGGTCTCCTCATTTTTGCCACCAAGAAATGGTACTTGAAAAACAATGAGTGAGACACCATAAAATGTTTTCAGCGGTATCTGAATCTAAATGCCTGCTTTCAAATGAATGTGGTATTATTAGTCCGTGAGATGTGCATTCTAGGTCGCTGACCAAGTCCTATTCAGCAATCTGAGGAAGGGCTATTTACTTCCAGATAAAAGAAGGTATATTTTTGATATTCCAAAACACAATTGGAAGGGAATACTGGCGAAAGCATCTGAGGGAGAAAATATTCCAAAATCATTATTTGCTTGTTAACAAGCCAACAAAAGATTGGTTTTGAAAAGTTCATTTTTTTTTTTTCATTTCAGAAAAAATGTAGTTTCTGAAATTCGCATAAGTAATTCAGCCATGAGCTATCAACTCCCGGTAATGAATTCTCCTACCAAGGAATAATTTATTCCCAGTGTCCTCACAAAAGCTGGAAGGCTGCAGGGAACCGGAAGCCGAGAAGGAGCCTGATCTTATTAGCTGCTGTACCGCACTCATGGTTCGCGTCTCCTGAGCTACATACTAAACGACGAGAGGCTATTTATCTTCCATACACCAGCTAGGAATTGTGAGAGTCATTTCTCATTTCTTCTGAAAGATATAATTGTATTTTTGTTCACATTCCAATGCAGTTTCCGAGCTTTAAACTTGTGATACTTTATCTAATTGAAGCAGTAGCGTGCACCTTTGCACATACAGAAAGCCAAAAACAAATGAAATGCCACAAGAAAAGGCAGCAGGCGCTAACAATGAAATACATTTGCAATGATAAATGTCCGCTTTCTTTAAAATGCCCCATTGTTTAATAAGGCAAAATTATGTTGCATCCCATTTCAAGATGCAGTTTTGTTGTCAAGAAACACAAGAAGCTGAATTGGTAATGAGCTTGAAAAAAAAATAGAAATTGTTGGTTTGCAAATCAAGTCCTTATGCCTTTATTATTTCATTCCAAAAAGGCAAATGTACACGTTCTTATGAATATTAAAACATGTCTTTAAAATTTTAGTAAATGTAGTGCAGGGTACATTCAAATATAGACCATTATCAATACTGGAACTTAAGTTGACTAATTTTACTTTAAACTTAATAATAAAGATCACCACAATCCAACAACTTTGTGGTAGGAAACATGTCTATATCTATACAAATAATAATAATATATATAAATCAATATATTCTGTTAATATTATTAAAATGGGTAGTATAACTAAAGATGGAAAATATTAGATTTCACTATCGTATTGATTTTGTATTATTTTTACACTGTTTCAAAAAGTTATTATCAATGACATTCACAAACAACCAAAGATTATATTAAAAGTAATCACAGTGCCAGTAAAATCCTAGCAAATTCTAAGATTTGTATGAGCTTCTTAGGAATTTTCTAAAAATAACTTTATTAAAGAAAACTCATGAGGAATTAATTTTTAGAAATTTGCCGTATATGAGATATATATGTGTGTGTGTGTGTGTGTGCAAACACAAAAAACTCATAAAAGTTTAAATTAACGTGTTACAAGACTAAATCTTTAACATCACTTTAAATAATTTGTTTTCTAAATTTTATCTGAATGTTTTTTAGCATCCATGCCTTTGTGGGTAAAATATTAGACTATTAAAAAAATAGCCAAAGACCATCTCTTAAATGATAAACCAAACCCTACCTCTTAATGAGGCCCCAAATGTTTAAGTACCAGCTATTTTCCTTGTGTGAAGTGACACATTTTGTTTCTCATCACGTTGATGAAAATATGTTGAAGAACTGTTATGCTAAGAACTGTTTCAAGTGTTTGGACTGTGAGACCCCATGACCGTTGTATCTACCATATGCGGAGAGAAAGAGAAAGCACATTTCCACTGAAGAGTGGAGGTATTTTAGGGCCTCTGAACTACAGGGGATAATGAGGCAGGAGGTAAGAACAAGAGAGGAGAATAAACTCCTGGGTGAAAACGCTTTCTGACATTTCTGCCTGTAAGCTGCTTAGGAATTACGTAAGAAGCGGGGGCATAGTTGGGGTGAATGCATGACCAGGGGCACGGCTCAAAAGCGATGCTTCAGGAAAGGTATCTGAGGGCCCTTGCAGATGCTCCTTGATACTGTTTTGCAGATGTTCGTGAGTCTATGCCTGGTAGGTTTCTCAATGGGAAAGCTACGTACTCCATATATTTTGTAACTGACAACGTTCTCATTATTCATTGACTGAACGTTCAAATAAAAATGTCCATTGGAACTTTGGAAAGCAAACAAGCCCACATGTTTCTAATATTCATAAACAAGAATACACAAGCAAAGGAATGTTGAGAGGAGAAAGCCAGAGAGGAAACTTTCCTAGTAGTGTGGAAAACCCATCATGATCAATTCCCTGGAAATTACATAAGAAACAAGTGGATAGTTGGGATAAATGCAGACATAAACCAGTAATCCAGAATATAGTGAGGAATGTTTAAAAACAGAAACACAAGGATGTAAAATAAAATAACACTTTGACAATGGGGGAATCCTATTTGAATGTATAGTTAAAGCAAGCATGTAACTCTGTAACAAGAGTATTAACTTTATAAATGTGAATCTCCTTAGGGCTGGAGAGTGGAGAATATTTTTATTGTAATTCATAGCCTATGTAATCTCATCTCAAGAATTACAGTCTGGATCAAAAATATAAAAATGTACAACAAATTGAAAAAAATACTTTCATTTGATATCTTCCTCAAGTAACAGTTATAGTATTAGAAATGTGTCACTGTATTGCTTTCTGTGTATTAGGCCTTATGGTACTTTCTATGTGGGTTTATTTCAGCTAAATTATACCACAACTGACTTGTAATAGCCATACAATAATAGTGAAGACTTATTTGTCAACCCAAATCCTTCAGGCCATCCCAAATCTGACAAGTATATGCTTATTTATTCACTCAGAAAGCTTTCATTTATTTTCTTAATTTACTATTTGATATAGGGTGCCTTATGTTTAAAAATGCACCTCACTTCATGTAAACTGAGCAGTCAATGAGACAAAAGCTAATTGATTATGGTAAAGAAACAAGTTTTATATGAAAATGCTTCATATGACAGGATTAGAAGAAAGAGTAAAAGATTTCCAAACTAAACTTGTGAAAAATATTGATTATAATAATTACCATTTCATATTTTCCTATAAGGTCTTACCCTTTAAAAACTTTGTAGAACACTGATTTAGCTAACTCTGAGAGCAGGATTTTAATTTTACACCAAGAAACAAAGTTATATGCAAGGACCTTTCGAGTGTACATCTTGCAACCTGTTATTTTTGGGCATATTAATGTCTCAGGTCAGAATTTGAATTATAGTTATAACAGTCTTCCCATCAACTTCACTATTTAGATTCAAAAGGCTTAAAAGCTCTGTAACTTAAATGCATTTTAAATTTTAGAAACTGTTGTTCAGCTCTGTGAAGATACTTTACTGGAAAAAAGGGAACATTTCTGCTATTTCCTCTGGTGACACAACTCAGTTCATTTTAAGCCTGGCTTTGATTCCTCAGTTTTGTTGTTCTGTTTGGTTTGAGAAAGTGGATATTATGTATGCCCTGATTTGTACATCTGTGGACATGTATACGTGTGATGAGTCTTACAAAAATTTATCCCAGCACTTCTGAAGTGATATTATAAGAGTACACAGAATTTCCATGGCATTTCTTAATTTATATGAAAGATGTTTTCTACCTCTTTTAAGTAATGTAACTTCTCAGGTTCAAATACACCTCTGGCCATTCCCACAGCAGCACACAGACAGTATAATTCCTTCAATGAAAGGTATGATTGATAGATCTAAAGTTCAGTATGGAATTCAACAGAAACAGTATCGAACTAACTCAGGATAATCTTAGAAAACATTGTCACTAAGATGTAGAATCAGAGAAGAAGAGAGTATCATGGTGATCACCAGAAGCTAGCAGAGCTGAGGGTGGGTGACTAGACATTACAGCTCGAAGGACAACTCCACCTAGATATGAAGAATTTCAAGGCATGGATTGTACATCATGACGACAATAGTGAAGAATATAATCTTGAATAGAGCTTAAAGATGTACTGCTGTCATGCACAACAAAACTTGTGTGAGGTATTGCTCGTATTAATAATGTAGATTTGGGCCTTTCTCGATGTGTTTGTGTACACAGACATATTCAGAACATAGTGATGTGCGCAATCTTCATCTATGTAAAATATTTGAATTGTACATGTATAAAATGTGTCAATGTAAAAACATTAATAAAATTTGGAGCATTTTAGAGGGAGCAAAACTTTTTCCCTATGTTAATAGATTGGAATTAGAGATTATTTAATAATTTAATACTATTTAAATATAAGGTATCTTGTGGAGACAACAAATTAAGATGTTTGTCATATTATTTATTAAGTTATTTTAAGGGCACTGCTAAGGTTAATAGGAGTTAATATTTTTATTTTTATTAAAGAAAGTTTCTTAATATGCATTTAAAGGGATGTAACTTTATAACTTTATATATATTTCAAAGTGTATAACATAGTATTTGCCTGGTTTCCATACATGAATCAATAGTATCTGTGATATACTAGTATGCAAAATATTTTTAATAATACAATCTCTTACGCTAGAGAATGTTTCCTGAAAGTGAAATTCCCCATTGATTGCCTAAAATGTCCATTGACCTATATAATCATCATCAAAGATATATTTGTGTTTCCGCCAGTTATTGGAACTATAAAATTGGCAGCATATAACAGATTTTTCTTTTTACAAATTATTTATCGCTTGAAGAATCCCAAACCTTTATTGCACACTGTAATGAAGTAATAGCATCAGAAGCAAATCAGTACATTGTTCTTTGCGAATAGTTCATCCAGAAACTACTACCAATTCAGTGCAGGAAGTACTTGGTGATGAGCTCACTAGGGAGAAATAAATACCACATTATGTTAGCTTTCATATTTCAAGAAGGGATATATATTCGATAGCAAGGAAATTTTATTTTGTACAATAAATTCAACCATGTAATGCACAGAACACTACATACTTATGTGAACTTCTCAGATGGCTTCAGAGGAATATGAAAAGGTCAATTTACGTTAACCACCCTGAAATAGTTTGAAAAGGGTGAAACTAATATTTTCAAAACAAATTCTGTCAGAACTATAAATTTTGTAAACCCATTTCATTTGTAGATGTATTCATTATAGAAGAGTGTTCTATACTGAGCTGAAACTTACCTCCCCCAAATTCCATTTCTCCTTGACTTCTGTACTGACTTATGCCAGTATCCTCTCCCTGAGAGAGGGTTGAGTACTTGACAGATACTGAATGCTGTTTTAAATGTGTATTTTTTAACTAACCCAAGTGCTCTCAGTTTCTTTAACGGTTTCTCAGAAGCTTCTAGACCCTTTGAAGTTCCGTTTTGGTCATATATAGCTATGCTGTGGACTGTTTTCCAGACAACACTTCCTGGGCATCACTGTACTGCACACTATTGGATCTTACTGAGCCTGTGTTTCTATATAATCCGAACAATTCTTAAATGTCTCACAGTCACTCTGTGCTGTCAGGCAGTTCTTCATAATCTCGCTCATAGCAACTCACTTGACCTGTCTCTAAGCTTCAAAAAGTCAGTCTCTTGTGTTATCACTCATCAACTATAACTTTTCAAAATCTACCTGATCAAGAAAACATTTGATGGTTAAAAAAAAAGGGGGGAAATGAAGCTTACATATATGGGGTTGTAGGGTGGCAGGGGAATGGGAGAAAATGAGAATTTGTCAGTTGTGATCATGATGTATATGTAAAACGTACCGACAAAATCAATTTTTAAACAAATAGAAAAAACATTTAAAGATTAATTAAAAAATGGATAATGAGTATCTCATCATGGTGTTCAGTCAAGATGTATGATTTGCATTCAAATATGTCAAGGCACTTAGTAGAGAACAATATTCTGTGGCATGAGAGACCTAGTACAGACAGGCCACCCACTTAGTCTTATAATCTCGGTGCCGCTGCTTAGTCAAATATGGAAAAAGAGAATGTGGTTGTCTTGGTGAGGACGAGTTTGGTTAAATCAGCAAACATAAGTGGAACTGTAATGGTTATATTTTTCATTGATAAATTCCCAAACTTACGCCCAAAACAATGCAGAAATTTCAAAGCTTGAAGTAAAAAAGAGACTGCAGTTTTCATCAAATGTGAATGTAGTTTTCCTATTTTAATAATCAGGAAAATGTGATGTTAAAAATATGTGAGCAACATAATAACCCAAATGAAAATTTCAGAGCTAAATATAAACCATCTCACATATCCAAAAAATGGCAAGATTAGAAACAGAGTTTGAAATCTATTCAAAGATAAGCACTTTCGGTCATATTTTCCAAAACACCTACTTTTGTATAAAGATCACTAAAACTGAATGTACAAGAACTATTCAATGAATATTTTGCTTATTTAAGAATTGACATTTTCTAGATAATGGAAAAGATAAGGTTAACTATAATGTATAATAATATTTACAGTCAAATCTTTTTAAAACCTTGCCTGTTGGTCTAAAATTTGTAAAAACTATTCATAGATGCTTGCCTATATTAATAAAAACATATATTATTTCAAATGTAATTGAATATATGATTGTAAATAGTCACAAAGGATGTAAAATTATAGTCTATGACAGAGTCATTGAAAGCCCTATACAGTTCATTCTGATTCTAGACACATTGATCCACACATTTTTAATTTAGGTAAGCTAATTTATAAAGGATATGATTGCTACACATAAAAAACCAGTAAACAAAAAATTGAATGAAAATAATTGGAAGAATAACTGAAGTAGGATAAAGAAAGCTCTTCACAATCAAAACCAGGGGAGGAAAAGCAGATTTTTCTGAAATAAAAGAAACTTTTTCTTCCTTAGACCCTTTTTAACAAGTAATTTGCCTCTGGTTTATCAACATGAACACTATTTTCTTTCTCAACAGGGACACCTAGCCTTGGGAATAGTCCTGTATGAAGGGCCTGGCAGACGATACTTTTAAGACTGGATAACAGTATTTATTTTCATCTTGCACTTACAAATAAGGTCTCTGGGAGCAGCACGGAAAATGTTGGCTGTTTTTCTCTTAAAAAATATCTTTCATTTTAAATTTTATCACCATAGCTACTGTAAACAACCTATTTTTGTGCTTATGATACTAAACAGAAAACGCTGTATGTTGCTGTACTCTTTGGGAAATATTTGGTCAAGTGTTTGTTAGTTCGGCTGTAATGGCATTTAAGACAAACAAAAAGACTGATAAAATTGCACAGGAGCATTATCTTTAGTTACTTGAAGAGCATGTATTTTTTTTTAAAAGTTTATGTTAAAATAATTTTTATTAATCTAAGGAAGACAATGTGGGGAAAACAGACCTTGTTTTGGATTTTCTTTTTGAAGTCATTGGGAATGACTGGTTTCTCCTTTTCTTAGTTTCCCATTCTTCCTTTGTTTTAAAATTTAGCCTGACATCTAGCTTTGACAATCAGGTGTTTTGTTTTGTTTTGTTTTCTCCTGAGGGGTAGCACAGTGCTGTTGAGTTGTGTGTTATTTGTATGTCGGTGAATGTTTAAATGGTGTCATAACTGCAATAAATTAGAAGAGCTCAGAATACAGAAAGACTAGATCTTAAGCTCTACCAAATTATTCCACCACCTGAAGAAGAGGGAAGTTCTGGAAGCAGATGCCTTTTGACCCCATGCACTATTTACTGGATGTTGAATGGAATGTGCATATTTTGAATGGAATTAACAAGGTTAATGGATTTATGTTGATTGAAAATTCTGTATCTGAGAATAGATACTACTCTACATTTCTGCCAAACCAAAGATTAACCTACAGTAAATGATATCAAGGTGATGACTTTGTTCAGTAAATGAATAGGATTCCATATGGCTTTGATGTCAGTGTAAAGTTAATCACAGGCTACCTGATGGGCCATCATATAATTCCATCATACATTGCACACCTAATGCTCTCATTATCTGTACAGCATGTGGATTTTGGTATCAGCAAGCTTTAGGGATAACCGGATATAAAGTCTTGATTGAAAGTAAATAGGGCTGGTCCGTAACAAAGTTACACGGGGCCCTCTGTATCTTCAGGTCTTGCATCAGCAAACCCAACCAATCACTGCAAAGAGAAAATTTTGAAAAGCAAAACTTGAATTTAGGATGCATCAGGCGGGAGGCCAAATCCAATCAAGTGACTTGATGTGTTGGGCGTCACCTGCTGGAGTCTCTTCTCCCAGACCCTCAGCCTCGCTAGTGCCCCTCAGCGGCTCGTGAGAGTTTTGTTCGCAGTAGCCTCATTCATGCAGCACGCAGTTAGCTCTCCAAGGGCAGCAGGCAAGTTCCCTTGCCATTACCCCCTAATAACACCGTGGGGACCATTTACACAGCCTTTCTATTGTATTCAGCGATGAATTACCTGGAGATGATGTAAGCTCTCCTGGAGGACGCACAGATTGTATGGAGATCCTGCACATTATATATGAAATTTGAGCGTCTTTGGAATCTGGTGTCCCAGGGGATCCTAGAATCAGTTGCCCTCAGATATCTAGAAACAGAACTGGGGATGTAGCTCAGCGGCACAGAGCCTATAAGGCACTGAGTTCAATCCCCAGCAAAAATAATGACAATAGTGTATCTAAATTGCAGGGAGCCAAGACATATAATTTCTAAGTCCCTTCAAAAGAGATCTGTTTTCCACCCCTCTCTTGGCCATCTCCTCATGGGCAGTCTGCAATGAGTTTGACCTGGTATCAAAAGCACCCTTTGGAACAATCCAGAGGCACCATTATCTGTCCATAAAATACAGCAACCTGCTCTTGTAAGACTCAAACTCTAGCTTGATTTATTCTACTCACATCGTTTTTATTTCAGTTGTCTCCTGATAGACACCTACCAATGCACATGGCTTTCCCTTTGTGCAGAAGCTTTCAATGAAGTCAGCTGTTCCGTGTAAGATCATGGAAGTACAGTAGCCCAAATCCCCAGTGACCCAGAGTGAGTTTTACTCTCCAGTCTCCCAAATCAGATTTCTTTCTAGTTTTCCTCTGGAGGAGTCCTGATAGTTAATACAGAAATAACACACTGGTGGAAGGAAACAGTCAGGATATCAATGAGAATCTGGTGTATTTTTCTTTAAAAAATGAAGGAAATTTTTTTTCTGTTTCTTTTTCTTTCAAGTGCAAGGTAACAACACATAATCACTAAGTAATTCACACATTAGCGGTGAGGTTTTCTGTACTGATTGCTCCCACTTTAATGGTGCTCTACAAACAAATAATGAAATTAACTGACGTTACCCCTGATCAGATGAACTTTCTTTGGAGAGGTGACATTTAATCTGATTATTCATGTATATTTTAATGGGAGATTTATCACATACCCATCATTAGACACTGAATATTAAAATACAACCAATCATGCAGTGTTGACGATAGGCTTCCATCTCCAATTTGCGGTGAAAGAAGACACAAACAAGATGAATTTAATAGTCATGTTCATTCTTTTTGTTAAATCTTGTGTGGCTCGCAGCTTTGCCAAGGGAAAAGAGAAATCTTTGATTGTGACAGCACTCAGCTTGTCCACCCTTCACTCCAGTTACAACAACAACACTTCAATTGAACAGAAATGAGACATATTAGTGACTAACAGAGGATCCATTGTTCAGGCAGCTCTGAGTTGCTGAGAAGTTTGGGGACTACCAAGCGCATCCACAAATCTACTGTTTGGAGCTTCAAGTAGCCACAGATTTTCCACAGGAAACAGAGAAGAGTCACAGCATCTCGAGTTAGTTTACTGAAAGGCTCATTTTCTCTGCCTTCGCCCGGGCCCTCTAAGCAGAGTGAGTAGCACAGGCTTTCAGACTCAGCAGGCAGGAGGTGAACAAGAGAGGAGGAAATGAATCATACCTGGGAGTTATTCTATTGAGGATAAAACTGTAAGCACGAAAGGTTAATTGAAGCATTGTTGCTGGTTCTAGGACCCACAGCGTCTGTCTTCCCGCTTCCCTTCCTTTGTAACCAGCCGTGGAGGATGCATTGTGTGCCGGGATGCCGGGGCTGTCAAGGGAAAGAAGGAGACCCCCGAGGTGCAGGGGGCGGCAATGGCTCGTTGGTCTTTTTAGGGAAAGGGCGCCAGCGGCACATGTTCGAGAAGGCGGGGGTGAGGGATGTGCGGGACACTACATCAGACACCCAGGAGGATGCGAAGGGAGGAAACGTTCATTGGAAACGAAGAATTCCGAATGGCAGAATTCTAGCATAAAGTGCCTGGAGCAGAGGTGGCCACTTCCCGATGGTTCCTCTCGCGGCAGAGCCGCCCATCTCCCCCAGATCGTCGGGCAACAGTTTTGTGTGTGTGTGTTGGGTCAAAAGGATGGAGCAAGGTGATTCTCTCCAGAGCCCTGCACTTCTGCCTTTGCCCACAACCAGGTACCAGAGGCTTCCTCCAAGGAAAGGTGCATATATAGAAGCATCATTGTGGAGGGGGTGAAGACAGTCCTGCAAGGGGGCCCCAAAGCCCTCTCCAGCCCTGGGTCTTCCGCTTGACTGGCTGATTTTCAGGCAGGTACTTTCTATGTAGCGTGGAAGCAATATTTTAGGCAACTGTTTCCTCCAAACAGCTTGGAAAAGCGAACCAGAGTGTTTTCCCTGCTAATAAAATGTACGCTAGCGAGGCAAAACTGGACAGAAAAGAAAAAATAAATCAGTCCATCGAGGAGGGACCAAGATGCAGAAGCGGGACAGGGAACGTTAGGGGCGGTTTGGCCCGAGGAACGTTTTGGGGCGGTGCGACTGTTCCAGATCTTCAGTGCAACGGTGATTTCCCAACTTCTGTGTCTCTCAGAAGTTCTTCATGAGGGCCAGCAAATTGTATTTTACATTTTTAAAATTTAAAAAGCT
>PVIC010047470.1:0-13862 GCA_004025085.1 Thryonomys swinderianus | reverse complement strand
GTTAACTCTGTGAATTATTTCCAAATGTAGGATCAGATTGATTTTCGATGATCCCTGTGCCTGAGGAGGACTGTTTTATTATTGAAAACCGGCCCTCTTTATACAGGCACACGGTGGGGAAATAGTTGTAATGTTTTGATGGTTAGCATCTGAATGAAGAAAAGCACACTGCATGCTTCATAAATCTCCACACTAGGAGTGCCATTCCACGGTTGGATATCTCCTTTTGACCACCAGCTCCATTCAAGTGAGTGGCAGGTGCACTGATATTCATAGATTACTCCATCAAAGAAAAACTCCTGGAACTCAGACCTGCTTCTTGTGAAGTCAGTTTCAGGAGCGGAGTGGAGTTACTACCACATTTCTCTTTGCCGTATCCCGCCAGGAGGCCAGAGTTTGTTCCTGTAGAGTACCTGTGTGTGCGATAGTGAAAGTTCAATTATGACATCATAATCCCATTGTAGAAACGAGTCCTTGCACACTCATATGTGTGTTTGGATCGTTAGAGTCTGAAGACAGAGGTGGAAAGTGCCTCTTTTCCACATGAAAGGATTGGATCATACCTAATTGCCACATGCCTCTATTTTATAGCAATATCCACGGATGTGAAAGGGAACAGCTGGGATATCAGGGGATTAATCTCCCCAAGCAGAAGCTTGAGTTACTCCATGTAGCTGTAAACTGATTATCCGAATCTGAGTTGCACTGTACTTCATGAGCCCTCTGAATTGTTTTCAAGAGTAGTTACAGATTGATTCTCCATGTTCCCTGTGCCTGAGGAGAACTCTGCCTTATTATGGAATTCCACTCTCTTTGTAGAGGCAAACAGTGGAGAAGCAGTGGTAATGTTCTCATTGTTAGAATCTGAAGTAAGGAAAGCATACTGCAACCTTCCTAAATGTAAAAACTAGGATTGCTATTCCATGGTGGATATCCTCTTTTGACCACTAGCTCCATTAAAGCGAATGAAGCTCGAGTGATATTCATAGATTACTCCCTCCAACAGAAACACCTAGATTCCACACCTGCTTCTTGTGAAGGCTCTTTGAGGAATGGAGTGGAAATTAGCACCGCCGTGCTCTCAGCCATTTGTTGCAAGGACGCAAGAGTTTGTTCCTTTCGACTACCTTTGTCTCTTGTAGTGAAAATCCTATTATGATCTCACAATCACATTTTAGAGACGCGTCTTGGAGCACTGCTATATTTGTTTGGACCGTTAGAACCTGAAGACAGTGGTGGAAAATGCCAGTTTTCTGCATCAATTTTGTGGATAACACCAAATTCCAACATGCCTCACTTTCCCTGCCAAATATTAGCAATTGAAGCGGAGAATCTGGGATAACCGGGGCTTAATCTCCCAGAGCAAAAGCTGGAATTCACACCATGCAGCTCTAAAGTGATTTTGAAAATCTGAGGGAGACTGTACTCCCTGCTCACTCTGTTCCTTAGTTTTAAATGTAAGAATAAATTGTTACTTCTTGTTCCCTGTACCAGGGGAGAATTGTGTCTTCTTATTAAAATGCCACACTCTTTGTACGGCCAAAAGTTGGAGAAACAGATGTAATGTTCTAATGGGTAGAATGTGAATGGAGAAAGGCACACTGCCTCCTTCGGTAATTTCTGTAGTAGGCATTCCATTCCACGGGTGGATATCTCCTTTGGACCACAAGGTCCATTCAATCGAATGGTAGATATAGTGATATTCATAGAATACGCCCTCCAAGAGAAACACATGGAACTCTGACCTCCTTCTTTTATTTTAATCTATTTTATTTTTTTATTTTTTTTGCTTTTTGGAGGCAGTGTCTCGCTTTGTAGTTCAGGCTGGCCCTGAGCTCACTATGGTGCCCAGGCAAGCCGCCACGAACTCAGGAATGCTCCTTTCTCTGCCTCCCGAGTGCTGGGATTACAGGCGTGAGCCACCACGCCCAGCAATATATGTGGTAACTGGGGATCAAACTCAGGTCCTTGCGCTTGTGAGGCAGGCGCCAGAACCACTGAGCTAACCCTCCGGCCCTCTGACCTGCTTCTTGTGAAGGCAGTTTCAGGAATGGAGTGGAAATTACTACCAACTTTCTCTTTGCCATTTAACTCCAGGAGGCAAAAGTTTGTTCCTTTAGAGTACCTTTGTGTGCGGTAGTGAAAGTCCAATTATGGCGTCATAATTCCATAGCAGAAAGAGCGCTTGCGCACTGCTATGTGTATTTGGAAATTTAGAACCTGAAGCCGTAGGTAGAAAATGCCTCTTCTCCCCAAGAATGGGTTGGATCACACCTAATTCATAGATGTGTCTCATTTCTAGCAACATCCTAGCAAGAGAAAGGGAGTAGCTGGGATATCAAGGGCTTTGTCTCCCCAAGCAAAAGCTGAAATTTACAACGTGTTGGATAAACTAATTTACAGAATCTGAGTGGACCTGTACTCCCTGTTAACTCTGTGAATTATTTCCAAATGTAGGATCAGATTGATTCTCGATGATCCCTGTGCCTGAGGAGGACTCTGTTTTAATATTGAAATCCGGCCCTCTTTATACAGGCACACGGTGGGGAAATAGTGGTAATGTTCTGATGGTTAGCATCTGAATGAAGAAAAGCACACTGCATGCTTCATAAATCTCCCCACTAGGAGTGCTATTCCACGGTTGGATATCTCCTTTTGACCACCAGCTCCATTCAAGTGAGTGGCAGATGCACTGATATTCATGGATTACTCCATCAAAGAAAAACTCCTGGAACTCAGTCCTCCTTGTGAAGTCAGTTTCAGGAACGGAGTGGAGTTACTACCACATTTCTCTTTGATGTTTCCCGCCAGGAGGCCAGAGTTTGTTCCTGTAGAGTACCTGTGTCTGCGATAGTGAAAGTTCAATTATGACATCATAATCCCATTGTGGCAACGAGTCCTTGCACATTCCTATGTGTGTTTGGATCGTTAGAGCCTGAAGACAGAGGTGGAAAATGCCTCTTTTCCCCATGAAAGTATTGGATCATACTGAATAGCCAAAGGCTTCTATTTTCCACCAATATTCCAGGATGTGAAAGGGAACAGCTGAGATATCAGGGGCTTAATCTCCCCAAGCAAAAGCTTGAGTCACACCGTGTAGCTGTAAACTGATTATCAGAATTTGATATTCACTGTACTACCCGATCACACTGAATTGTTTTCAAGAGTAGTTACAGATAGATACTCCATGTTCCCTGTGCCTGAGGAGAACTCTGCGTATTATGGAAATTCCACACTCTTTGTACGGGTCAATCGTGGAGAAACAGTGGTAATGTTTTATTGTTAGAATCTAAATGAAGGAAAGCATACTGCGTCCTACATAAATGTAAAGACTAGGATTGCCATTACGTTGGTGGATATCTGCTTTGGACCAAAAGCTCCATTCAAGCGAATGGCAGCTGGAGTGATATTCATAAATTACTCCCTCCAAGAGAAACCCCTAGACCACACACCTGCTTCTTGTGAAGGCACTTTGAGGAATGGATTGGAAATTAGCACCTCCCTGCTCTCAGCCATTTACTGCAAGGTCGCAAGTGTTTGTTCCTTTAGACTACCTTTGTCTGCTGTAGTGAAAGTCCTATTATGACGTCACAGTCGCATTGTAAATAGGAGTCTTGCGCACTGCTATGTGTGTGTGGACCGTTAGAACCTGAAGACAGAGGTGGAAAACGCCTGTTGTCCGCATCGATTTCTTAGATAACACCTGAGTCCAACGTGCCTCTCTGTTCTGGCCAAATATTAGCAATTGAAGTGGAGAATCAGCGATAACCGGTGCCTAATCTCCCCAAGCAAATGCTGGAATTCACACTGTGTAGCTGTAAACTGATTTTCAGAATCTGAGTGGGATTGTACTCCCTGCTCACTCTGTGAATTGTCTTCAAGAGTAGGGACAGATTGATTCCCAATGTTCTGTATGCCTAAGGAGAGTTCTGCCTTATTATGGAAATCCTGCACTCTTTGTATGGGCAAACGGTGGAGAAACTGTGGGAACATTGTGTTGGATAGACTCTGAATGAAGTAAAGCACGCTTCCTCCTTGATAAATCAAAGGACTCGGAATGCTATTCCACAAGTTTATACCTCCTTTCTACCGAAAATCCCATTCAAGCCAGGGGCTGCTGGAGTGATATTCGTAGATTACTCCCTCAAAGAGAAACACCTGGAGAAGGGCGTTGTGGCTCACGCCGGTAATCCCAGCTCTCGGAAGGTAGAGGTAGAAGGATTGCTGAGTTCGATGCAAGCCTGTGCTACATAGTGAGCTCAGGTCCAGCCAGAACTACAAATTTAGACGCCGTCTGAAAACAAAACAAAAGAAAAGCTACAGACAAACACCTCGAACTCAAGTCTGCATTATGTGAAGTCAGTTTGAAGACCAGAGTCCAAATTACTCCCTCCCTGCTCTTTGCCACTGACCGCCCGGAGGTAAGTGTTTCTTTAGAGTACGTTTGTCTACGGTAGTGATAGTCCAATTATGACGTCATAATCCCATTGTAGAAACGAGTCCTTGCACACTGTCTTGTGTGTTTGGATCCTTAGACACTGAAGACAGAGTTGGAAAATGCCTGTTTTCCACATGAAATTCTTGGATCACACCGAATTGCTCGATACCTCTCTTTTCTAGCACTCTCCCAGGAAGTGAAAGGGAGTAGCTGTAGTATCTGGGAATTAATCTCCCAAAACAAATCCTGGAAGTCACACGCTGTTCATATAAACTGACTTTGAGAATCTGAGGCGGACTGTACTCCCTGCTCACTCTGTAACTCATTTTCATGAGAAGCGACAGATTGAGTCTCCATGTACCCTGTGCCTGAGGAAAAGTCTGCCTTAATGTGGAATTCCACTCTCTTTGTAGAGGCAAACAGTGGAGAAGCAGTGGTAATGTTCTCATTGTTAGAATCTGAATGAAGGAAATCATCCTTCATAAATGTAAAGACTAGGATTGCTATTCCATGGGTGGATATCCTCTTTTGACCACAAGCTCCATTAAAGCAAAAGAAGCTCGACTGATATTCATAGATTACTCCCTCCAAGAGAAACACCTAGATTCCACACCTGCTTCTTGTGAAGGCTCTTTGAGGAATGGAGTGGAAATTAGCACCACCCTGCTCTCAGCCATTTACTGCAAGGACGCAAGACTTTGTTCCTTTAGACAACCTTTGTCTCTTGTATTGAACATCCTATTATGATGTCACAATCACATTTTAGAAACGCGACTTGGAGCACTGCTATGTTTGTTTGGACCGTCAGAACCTGAAGACAGGGGTGGAAAATGCGAGGTTTCTGCATGAATTTCGTGGATAACACCTCATTCCAACATGCCTGTCTTTTATTGCCAAATATTAGCAATTGAAGCGGAGAATCTGGGATAACCGGGGTTTAATCTCCACAAGCAAAAGCTGGAATTCACCCCGTGTAGCTCTAAACTGATTTTGAAAATCTGAGTGGGACTGCACTCCCTGCTCACTCTGGTCCTTAGTTTTAAGTGTAAGAAAAATTGATTCTTCTTGTTCCCTGTACCAGGGGAGAATTGTGTCTTCTTGTTAATATCCCACACTCTTTGTATGGCCAAAAGTTGGAGAAACAGCTGTAATGTTCTAACGCGTAGAATCTGAATGGAGAAAGGCACACTGCCTCCTTCGGTAATCTCAATAGTAGGCATGCCATTCCACGGGTGGATATCTCCTTTGGACCACAAGATCCATTCAAGCGAATGGTAGATGTAGTGATATTCATAGAATACTCCCTCCAAGAGAAACACATGGAACTCTGCCCTACTTTTTGTGAAGGCAGTTTCAGGAACGGAGTGGATATTATTACCAACTTTCTCTTTGCCATTTTCCTCCAGGACGCAAGCGTTTGTGCCTTTAGAGTACCTTTGTTTGCGGTAGTGAAATTCCAATCATGGCGTCATAATCCCGTAGCAGAAAAGAGTCCTTGCGCACTGCTATGTGTATTTGGAACTTTAGAACCTGAAGACGTAGTTGGAAAATGCCTGTTCTCCACAAGAAAGGCTTGAATCACACCTAATTGCCAGATGTTTCTCATATCTAGCAACATCCTAGAATGAGAAAGTGAGTAGCTGGCATATCAAGGGCTTTGTCTCCCCAAGCAAACGCTGACATTTACAACGTGTTGGATAAAATGATTTTCAGAATGAGTGGACCTGTACTCCCTGTTAACTCTGTGAATTATTTCCAAAAGTAGGATCAGATTGATTCTCGATGATCCCTGTGCCTGAGGAGGATTCTGTTTTATTATTAAAACCCGGCCCTCTTTGGACAGGCAGACGGTGGGGAGATAGTGGTAATGTTCTGATAGTTAGAATCTGAAAGAAGAAAAGCACACTGCATGCTTCATAAATCTCCAGACTAGGAGAGCTATTCCATGGTTGGATAACACTTTTTGACCACAAGCTCCATTCAAGTGAGTGGCAGGTGCTCTGATATTCATAGATTACTCCCTCAAAGAAAAACTCCTGGAACTCAAAGCTGCTTCTTGTGAAGTCAGTTTCAGGAACGGAGTGGAAATTACTACCATATTGCTCTTTGCTGTTTCCCGAAAGGAGGCCAGAGTTTGTTCCTGTAGAGTACCTGTGTCTGAGATATTGAAAGTTCAATTATGACATCATAATCCCTTTGTAGAAATGAGTCCTTGCACACTCCTCTGTGTGTGCAACGTTAGAGCCTGAAGACAGAGGTGGAAAATGCCTCTTTTCCACAAGAAAGTCTTGGATCATACCTAATTGTCGCATGCCTCTATTTTCTAGCAATATCCAAGGATGTGAAAGGGAACAGCTGGGATATCAGGGGCTTAATCTCCCCAAGCAAAAGCTTGATTCACACCGTGTAGCTGTAAACTGATTATCAGAGTCTGAGTTGCACTGTACTACATGCAAACTCTGGATTGTTTTCAAGAGTAGGGACAGATTGATTCTCCATGTTCGCTGTGCCTGTGGAGAACTCTGCATATTATGGAAATTCCACACTCTTTGTACGGGCCAATCGTGGAGAAACAGTGGTAATGTTCTTATTGTTAGAATCCGAATGAAGGAAAGCATACTGTCTCCTTCATAAATGAAAAGACTAGGATTGCTATTACGTGGTGGATATCTCCTTTTGACCAAAAGCTCCATTCAAGCGAATGACAGCTGGAATGATATTCATAAATTACTCCCTCCAAGCGCAACCTCTAGAACACACACCTGCTTCTTGTGAAGGCACTTTGAGGAATGGAGTGGAAATTATCACATCCCTGCTCTCAGCCATTTACTTCAAGGACGCAAGAGTTTGTTCCTTTAGACTACCTTTGTCTGCTGTAGTGAAAGTCCTATTATGACGTCACAGTCGCATTGTAAATAGGAGTCTTGCGCACTGCTATGTGTGTGTGGACCGTTAGAACCTGAAGACAGATTTGGAAAACGCCTGTTGTCCGCATCAATTTCTTGGATAACACCTAAGTCCAACGTGCCTCTCTGTTCTGGCCAAATATTAGCAATTGAAGTGGAGAATCAGCGATAACCGGTGCTTAATCTCCCCAAGCGAATGCTGTAATTCACAATG
Source organism: Thryonomys swinderianus (assembly GCA_004025085.1). Taxonomy (NCBI): domain Eukaryota; kingdom Metazoa; phylum Chordata; class Mammalia; order Rodentia; family Thryonomyidae; genus Thryonomys; species Thryonomys swinderianus. The sequence goes on along the minus strand of PVIC010047470.1, from coordinate 6,304 downwards.
TGTAGCTGTAAACTGATTTTCAGAATCTGAGTGGGTCTGTACTCCCTGCTCACTCTGTGAATTGTCTTCAAGAGTAGGGACAGATTGATTCCCAATGTTCTGTATGCCTAAGGAGAGGTCTGTCTTATTATGGAAATCCTGCACTCTTTGTATGGGCAAACGGTGGAGAAACTGTGGGAACATTCTGATGGATAGACTCTGAATGAAGTAAAGCACGCTTCCTCCTTGATAAATCAAAGGACTCGGAATGCTATTCCACAGGTGGATACCTCCTTTCTACCGAAAGTCCCATTCAAGCCAGGGGCAGCTGGAGAGATATTCATAGATTACTCCCTCAAAGAGCAACTCCTGGAGAAGGGCGTTGTGGCTCACGCCGGTAATCCCAGCTCTCGGAAGGTAGAGGTAGAAGGATTGCTGAGTTCGATTCAATCCTGTGCTACATAGTGAGCTCAGGTCCAGCCAGAACTACAAATTTAGACGCCATCTGAAAACAAAACAAAAGAAAAGCTACAGACAAACACCTCAAACTCAAGTCTGCATTATGTGAAGTCAGTTTGAAGACCAGAGTCCAAATTACTCCCTCCCTGCTCTTTGCCACTGACCGCCCGGAGGTAAGTGTTTCTTTAGAGTACGTTTGTTAGAGTACGGTAGTGATAGTCCAATTATGACGTCATAATCCCATTGTAGAAACGAGTCCTTGCATAATGTCTTGTGTGTTTGGATCCTTAGACACTGAAGACAGAGTTGGAAAATGCCTGTTTTCCACATGAAATTCTTGGATCACACCGAATTGCTCGATACCTCTCTTTTCTAGCACTCTCCCAAGAAGTGAAAGGGAGTAGCTGTAGTATCAGGGAATTAATCTCCCAAAGCAAATCCTGGAAGTCACACGCTGTTCATATAAACTGACTTTGAGAATCTGAGGGGGACTGTACTCCCTGCTCACTCTGTGACTCATTTTCACGAGAAGCGACAGATTGAGTCTAAATGTACCCTGTGCTGAGGAGAACTCTGCCTTAATGTGGAATTCCACTCTCTTTGTAGAGGCAAACAGTGGAGAAGCAGTGGTAATGTTCTCATTGTTAGAATCTGAATGAAGGAAATCATACTGCATCCTTCATAAATGTAAAGACTAGGATTGCTATTCCATGGGTGGATATCCTCTTTTGACCACAAGCTCCATTAAAGCGAATGAAGCTCGACTGATATTCATAGATTACTCCCTCCAAGAGAAACACCTAGATTCCACACCTGCTTCTTGTGAAGGCTCTTTGAGGAATGGAGTGGAAATTAGCACCACCCTGCTCTCAGCCATTTACTGCAAGGACGCAAGAGTTTGTTACTTTAGACTCCCCTTGACTGTTGTAGGGAAAGTCCTATTATGATGTCACAATCGCATTGTGGAAACACGTCTTGGAGCACTGCTATGTTTGTTTGGACCGTTAGAACCTGAAGACAGTGGTGGAAAATGCCAGGTTTCTGCATCAATTTCGTGGATAACACCTCATTCCAACATGCCTGTCTTTTATTGCCAAATATTAGCAATTGAAGCGGAGAATATGGGATAACCGGGGTTTAATCTCCACAAGCAAAAGCTGGAATTCAACCCGTGTAGCTCTAAACTGATTTTGAAAATCTGAGTGGGACTGTACTCCCTGCTCACTCTGGTCCTTAATTTTAAGTGTAAGAAAAAATTGACTCTTCTTGTTCCCTGTACCAGAGGAGAACTGTGTCTTCTTCTTAAAATCCCACACTCTTTGTATGGCCAAAAGTTGGAGAAACAGCTGTAATGTTCTAACGCGTAGAATCTGAATGGAGAAAGGCACACTGCCTCCTTTGGTAATCTCTGTAGTAGGCATGCCATTCCACGGGTGGATATCTCCTTTGGACCACAAGATCCATTCAAGCGAATGGTAGATGTAGTGATATTCATAGAATACTCCCGCCAAGAGAAACACATGGAACTCTGATCTACTTTTTGTGAAGGCAGTTTCAGGAACGGAGTGGATATTACTAGCAACTTTCTCTTTGCCATTTACCTCCAGGACGCAAGCGTTTGTGCCTTTAGAGTACCTTTGTGTGCGGTAGTGAAAGTCCAATTATGGCGTCATAATCCCGTAGCAGAAAAGAGTCCTTGCGCACTGCTATGTGTATTTGGAACTTTAGAACCTGAAGACGTAGTTGGAAAATGCCTGTTCTCCACAAGAAAGGCTTGGATCACACCTAATTGCCAGATGTGTCTCATATCTAGCAACATCCTAGAATGAGAAAGGGAGTAGCTGGGATATCAAGGGCTTTGTCTCCCCAAGCAAACGCTGACATTTACAACGTGTTGGATAAACTGATTTTCAGAATAAGTGGACCTGTACTCCCTGTTAACTCTGTGAATTATTTCCAAAAGTAGGAACAGATTGATTCTGGATGATCCATGTGCCTGAGGAGGATTCTGTTTTATTATTGAAATCCGGCCCTCTTTGGACAGGCAGATGGTGGGGAGATAGTGGTAATGTTCTGATAGTTAGAATCTGAATGAAGAAAAGCACACTGCATGCTTCATAAATCTCCAGACTAGGAGAGCTATTCCATGGTTGGATAACACTTTTTGACCACAAGCTCCATTCAAGTGAGTGGCAGGTGCTCTGATATTCATAGATTACTCCCTCAAAGAAAAACTCCTGGAACTCAGGCCTGCTGCTTGTGAAGTCAGTTTCAGGAACGGAGTGGAAATTACTACCATATTGCTCTTTGCTGTTTCCCTAAATGAGGCCAGAGTTTTTTCCTTAGAGTACCTGTGTCTGCGATAGTGAAAGTTCAATTATGACATCATAATCCCTTTGTAGAAACGAGTCCTTGCACACTCCTCTGTGTATTTGCATCGTTAGAGCCTGAAGACAGAGGTGGAAAATGCCTCTTTTCCACAAGAAAGTCTTGGATCATACCTAATTGCCAAATGCCTCTATTTTTTAGCAATATCCAAGGATGTGAAAGGGAACAGCTGGGAATTCGGGGGCTTAATCTCCCCAAGCAAAAGCTTGAGATGCACCGTGTAGCTGTAAACTGATTATCAGAATCTGAGTTGCACTGTACTACATGCAAACTCTGAATTGTTTTCAAGAGTAGGGACAGATTGATTCTCCAAGTTCCCAGTGCTTGAGGAGAACTCTGCATATTATGGAAATTCCACACTCTTTATACGGGCAAATCGTGGAGAAACAGTGGTAATGTTCTTATTGTTAGAATCCGAATGAAGGAAAGCATACTGTGTCCTTCATAAATGTAAAGACTAGGATTGCTATTACGTTGGTGGATATCTCCTTTGGACCAAAAGCTCCATTCAAGCGAATGGCAGCTGGAGTGATATTCATAAATTACTCCCTCCAAGAGAAATCCCTAGAACACACACCTGCTTCATGTGAAGGCACTTTGAGTAATGGAGTGGAAATTAGCACCTCCCTGCTCTCAGCCATTTACTGCAAGGACGCAAGAGTTTGTTCCTTTAGACTACCTTTGTCTGCTGTAGTGAAAGTCCTATTATGACGTTACAGTCGCATTGTAAATAGGAGTCTTGCACAATGCTATTTGTGTGTGGACCGTTAGAACCTGAAGACAGAGGTGGAAAACGCCTATTGTCCGCATCAATTTCTTGGATAACACCTAAGTCCAACGGGCCTCTCTGTTCTGGCCAAATATTAGCAATTGAAGTGGAGAATCAGCGATAACCTGTGCTTAATCTCCCCCAGCAAATGCTGGAATTCACACCGTGTAGCTGTAAACTGATTTTCAGAATCTGAGTGGGACTGTACTCCCTGCTCACTCTGTGAATTGTCTTCAAGAGTAGGGACAGATTGATTACCAATGTTCTGTATGCCTAAGGAGAAGTCTGACTTATTATGGAAATCCTGCACTCTTTGTATGGGCAAACTTTGGAGAAACGGTGGGAACATTGTGATGGATAGACTCTGAATGAAGTAAAGCACGCTTCCTCCTTTATAAATCAAAGGACTAGGAATGCTATTCCACAGCTGGATACATCCTTTCTACCGAAAGAACCGTTTAATCCTGTTCCAGCTGGAGTGATATTTGTAGATTAATCCCTCATAGAGAAACACCTGGAGACGGGCGTTGTGGCTCACGCGGGTAATCCCACCTCTCGGAAGGTAGAGGTAGAAGGATTGCTGAGTTCGATGCAAGCCTGTGCTACATAGTGAGCTCAAGTCCAGCCAGAACTACAAATTTAGACGCCGTCTGAAAAAAAAAACAAAAGAAAAGCTACAGACAAACACCTCGAACTCAGTTCTGCATTAGGTGAAGTCAGTTTCAGGAACGGAGTCCAAATTACTCCCTTCCTGCTCTTTGCCAATGAAAGCCCGGAGGTAAGTGTTTGTTTCTTTAGAATACCTTGGTCTACGGTAGTGAAAGTCCAATGATGACGTCATAATCCCATTGTAGAAACGAGTCCTTGCACACTGTGTTGTGTGTTTGGATCCTTAGACCCTGAAGACAGAGTTGGATAATGCCTGTTTTCCACATGAAATTCTAGGATCACACCTAATTGCTCGATACCTCTCTTTTCTAGCACTCTCCCAAGAAGTTAAAGGGAGTAACTGTAGTATCCGGGAATTAATCTCCCCAAGCAAATCCTGGAAGTCACACGCTGTTCATATAAACTGACTTTGAGAATCTGAGCGGGACTGTACTCCCTGCTCACTCTGTAACTCATTTTCATGAGAAGGGACAGATTGAGTCTCCATGTTCCCTGTGCCTGACGAGAACTCTGACTTATTGTGGAATTCCACTCTCTTTGTAGAGGAAAACAGTGGAGAAGCAGTGGTAATGTTCTCATTGTTAGAATCTGAATGAAGGAAATCATACTGCATCCTTCATAAATGTAAAGACTAGGATTGCTATTCCATGGGTGGATATCCTCTTTTGACCACAAGCTCCATTAAAACGAATGAAGCTCGACTGATATTCATAGATTACTCCCTCCAAGAGAAACACCTAGATTCCACACCTGCTTCTTGTGAAGGCTCTTTGAGGAATGGAGTGGAAATTAGCACCACCCTGCTCTCAGCCATTTACTGCAAGGACGCAAGAGTTTGTTCCTTTAGACTCCCCTTGACTGTTGTAGGGAAAGTCCTATTATGATATCACAATCGCATTGTAGAAATGCATCTTGGAGCACTGCTATGTTTGTTTGGACCGTTAGAACCTGAAGACAGTGGTGGAAAATGCCAGTTTTCTGCATAAATTTCGTGGATAACAACTCATTCCAACATGCCTGTCTTTTCCTGCCAAATATTAGCAATTGAAGCGGAGAATCTGGGATAACCGAGGTTTAATCTCCCCAAGCAAATGCTATAATTCCACCCGTGTAGCTCTAAACTGATTTTGAAAATCTGAGTGGGACTGTACTCCCTGCTCACTCTGGTCCTTATTTTTAAGTGTAAGAAAAAATTGATTCTTCTTGTTCCCTGTACCAGGGGGGAACTGTGTCTTCTTCTTAAAATCCCACACTCTTTGTATGGCCAAAAGTTGGAGAAACAGCTGTAATGTTCTAATGCGTAGAATCTGAATGGAGAAAGGCACACTGCCTCCTTCGGTAATCTCTGTAGTACGCATGCCATTACACGGATGGATATCTCCTTTGGACCACAAGATCCATTCAAGCGAATGGTAGATGTAGTGATATTTATAGAATACTCCCTCCAAGAGAAACACATGGAACTCTGACCTACTTTTTGTGAAGGCAGTTTCAGGAACGGAGTGGATATTACTAGCAACTTTCTCTTTGTCATTTACCTCCAGGACGCAAGCGTTTGTGCCTTTAGAGTACCTTTGTGTGCGGTAGTGAAAGTCCAATTATGGCGTCATAATCCCGTAGCAGAAAAGAGTCCTTGTGCACTGCTATGTGTATTTGGAACTTTAGAACCTGAAGACGTAGTTGGAAAATGACTGTTCTCCACAAGAAAGGCTTGGATCACACCTAATTGCCAGATGTTTCTCATATCTAGCAACATCCTAGAATGAGAAAGGGAGTAGCTGGGATATCAAGGGCTTTGTCTCCCCAAGCAAACCCTGACATTTACAATGTGTTGGATAAACTGATTTTCAGAATGAGTGGACCTGTACTCCCTGTTAACTCTGTGAATTATTTCCAAAAGTAGGAACAGATTGATTCTCGATGATCCCTGTGCCTGAGGAGGACTCTGTTTTATTATTGAAATCCGGCCCTCTTTGGACAGGCAGACGGTGGGGAGATAGTGGTAATGTTCTGATAGTTAGAATCTGAATGAAGAAAAGC
>PVIC010047469.1:0-13856 GCA_004025085.1 Thryonomys swinderianus | reverse complement strand
CTGGTGGGTGTGAGTCACTATGCCCTCTATTGTTGTATGTCATTACTGGCAATCGAACTTAGGACCTTGAGCTTGCTAGGCAGGTGCCAGAACCACTGAGCTAAATCTCTGGCCCTATTGTTACATTTTATGTATACATTATGATCACAAGTGTCATTTCAAATTTGTATTTGTACATGATCTATCTTGTTTCTTATTCTTCCCCATGCTCCTCTAGCCCCATCATTCTTGCAAAATGTAGATTTTATCTCTTGCAATACATGATAGGATTTAAGAAACTGATAAAGATCCAATATATTGCATACTCTTGGACTTTTTATGTATCTGATCTTTTCCTTTGTCAAAGAATAAATTGGTTTGTTTGTATTAAGTTGTGTCAGTTGCTATCTGGAAATTGGTTCTACAAACTCTTTGCTATTTAGGTTTTAGATGATTCTGGTTTTCATTTTCTAAGCATAACAGTCTATAGGTACAACTTCATATGTGTAAACTTGTTCAGAAATCTTTAAATGGCCTATGATTTCTAGATTATAACTTTGACCTTCTCTTTTCCTTTGTTTTTGTGTTTGATCTGCTAGGCTAAACTTGCTGAAATGTCAACAGTCAATTTTCCTTTAATTAATATCTTTATTAAAAATGACATTCTATCACCTTCATTAATGAGTCTATTAGCAAATTCCCCAGCAGTATTCTTTTTTTTTAAATGAACTCTTTATTGGTACAATTTATATACATCTCATAATCACATATAACATTGGGGAATCAGTACCAGTATATGACACAAGTTAATTCTCATTTTTACCCATATACCTACCCATCCACACCTCCCCACCCCCTATATACATGCTTTTTCATTTTCTTTCCAAATTATATTTATTTCTTCCACCCATTACATTCCCACACCAAATTTCCTATGGAAATTTCCTATTCTACAAAAACTGTCATACTTTCTAGAGCTCATTTGCATCTACAGGTGTTCTTATCAAAGAGAAGACCTTGTATTTGCATATCTGTGATCTATTTATTTCACTTATTAGTGTATCCTCCAGGTGTCTCCATTTGCACATAAATGAATCCATCTTGTCATTCTTTATGGCAGAATAATACTCCATTTTATAAAAAAGCACATCTTCTTTATCCACTCTCCAGTTGATGGGCATTTGGGTTGTTTCCAAGATTGAACTATCACGAACTGAGCTGCTATGAACAAAGGTGTTTTTGTTTGTTTGTTTGTTTGTTTGTTTTTGAGCCAGGGTCTCTCTTTGTACTTCAGGCTGGCCCTGAGCTCACTATGTAGCCCAGGCAAGCCTCAAACTCAGCAATCCTCCTGCCTCTGCCTCCCGAGTGCTGGGATTACAGGTGTGAGCCACCATGCCCGTTATCTGTGGTATGTGATTCTGATGACTGGTGGGCATGAATCAGCACGCACAGCATTGTATGTGGTTACCGGGATCAAACTCAGGACCTTGCGCTTGCAAGGCAGGCGCTGGAACCACTGAGCTAAATCTCCAGCCCCCAATGTTTTTTAAAATTCTTTAGGGTATATTCCTAGCAGGGAGATAACAGAGTCAAATGGGACCCCTAGTCCTAGTTTTCTGAGAAATTTCCACACAGATCTCCACAATGGTTGCACAAGTCTGCAATCCCACCAACAGTGGAGAAAGGTTCCTTTCTCCCCACAGCCAAACCAGCATTTATTGTTGGTTGATTTTGTGATCGCAGCCATTCTTTGAGGAGTGAGATGAAATCTTAGTGTTGTTTTCATTTGCATCTCTCAAATGGCCAGTGATGTTGAACATTTCTTCATATGCTTCTTGGCTGCTTTGACTTCTGCCTCTGAGAAGTGTCTGTTCATTTCAGATGCCCATTTTTGAATTGGGTCTTTAAACTTGGGGAGGCTGATCTGTTTGAGTTCTTTATATATTGTAGATAATAGCCCTTTGTCTGATAAACAGCTAGTAAAGATTTTTTTCCATGTTGTTGGTTGTCTTTTAGCAGTGCCAGTGACTTCTTTTGCTGTGCAGAAGCTTTTCAGTAGGATGAGATCCCATTTGTTGCTTCTTTCTGCTAGTTCTTGTGTTATAGAGGTTTTATTCATAAAGTCTCTGCCTAAGCCAATGTCTCCAAGAGTTTTACCTAACCTGTTTTCCAGCAGGCTTATTGTTTCTGTTTTAATGTTTAAGTCTCGTATCCATTGTGAGTTTAGTGTTATGCATGTTGAAAGAGATAGGTCTAGCTTTAGCTTTTGGAAGCTTAAAGCCCAGTTTTTCCAGCACCATTTGTTAAAGAGGCTGTCTTTCCTCCATTGGGGATGTTTGGCTCCTTTGTTAAAGATAAGGTGGCTTCGTGTATCCGGGTTTTTTCTGGGTCTTCTAATCTATTCCACTGGTCCTCGTGTCTCTTACTTTGCCAGTACCATGCAGTTTTTATCAATTCCTGCCATTTATTTTTCATAAACCCAAAACCATCTTTTTAAAACAACTGATTTTATTGGTACATTTTATATGTACATTATGATCACATTCAACATTGAGAGTTTGTACCAGTACATGACACATCTTGATTCTCATTTTTTCCAATTTCCCAGCCCTCCCTAAACCCCCCACTTCCTGTTTTAGTTAAGCCTTGTTTCTTTTTCTTTAAGCATGATGAACCTATATATTTTCTTCTTTTGCCAGGAGATTTTCAGCTTGGAAAAGTCATAGTGATGGTATTATATTTATGTTGCTGCCTTTATTAGCAGACTACCCTAGTCACTAACAATAACAGCTAATATTTTGTTAATGCTTATGTGTTAGATAGTTCTTTCAAATAATTTATTACTTTTACCTTTCTATTAACATCTAATATATCTAGCAGTTTAATAGTTAAAGCAGGGAAGTTATGTCAAATAATTTATTAGTTTTATCTTCTTATTAATAGCTAATATATCTAGTATTTTAATAAAGCAATGTTACTTGTATGCCGTTTCATAGTATCTCATAGCTACCCTTATAGTATTAATTCCTATGCTTTAAATTTTTCAGAGGCATTTTCAATGACCTTTTTTAGTTCTTCAAACTAGCCATGCTTCCTGCTACCCTCAGGCATTTGAACATAGTACTGCCTTTTCCTGAAACTCCAGAATTCTTCTTTACTTCACCCTTATATTTTACTGAGCTGGTGGGTATTCATCGATAAAATCCAAATGAAAACATTACTCATTCAAAACTAGTTAAGATCCTTTTGTTTTATGTTCTGAAAGGACTGCATTGTTTGTTTTCTAGTCTTCATCCATTTATTTGTATTATTATTCAATATTTAACTATCTTCTTAGACACAGTCTTCATGGAAGCAAAGACTGACTGTCCTTGGTTTGGTTCAGCATTATATCTAGCACCTACATCTAGCACCATGCCTGGAATACAAAGGCACTCAAGTATTTTTTGAGTGAATGAATGGGTCCTGAATTACACATATGGAAACTAGGCCTAGAAACTTTTAACTACTTACCAAGGAAGTAAGTAGCAAGAGTTGGACATGGATCTAGGTCTTCGCTTCCCTAGTTTTATGATCTTTCTAGTAAACACAGCTGCCTTGCACTTTTAAGTCACTTCTTATTTAAAATTTTTCTCTCTTCTCAAAGTAACTTGTTCTGATTCTTACAAGTGACTGGGATAACTCTGATCCACATCTTGAGTGATGTTGGAGCCTCAAAATAGACAATAGATGTACAGCAATGAGTCTACATTTTTGAGGGTGGGAAAAGGGAAGTAGAAATCATTGTCCTTCTTTTCTTTTTAATATATTAAAGTTTCAGAAGAATGTAATGAACTGTGGGAGGTATCACACAAATTGATCTAATTGAGAGCTGTGGAAGGAAATCAAAGTGTCATTTAGAACTTATTTCACAAGTTTATTCTCAAGTCTGAAAGATCCAAGGAGTATTAAACTCAATCCAGATATGATTATGCTTATACTATTGATTCTTCAACTTCTTAAATGTGAGAATATACATACAGGTTCCTTCACTTCTCTGGCATTAGCTTCTTGTCTCATAAATGATGTAATATACATATTGGGAGAAAGGTGATTCTAGAATTATTTCCAGAACTTCTGACTACAAGTTTATGTGAAATGCATATTCTCTTCTCCCTCAAATTCTTTAATGTAGTAGAATATAGTTGTACTACTTTATAGGGATCAAGGATAGAAAATTTTTCTCCTATGTAACTCAGCTCTCAGATTGTGTCTATTTTGTGGGCTTTTTTTATTAGCTTTTTCTAATAAGGGAGAATTGAATCTCTAGTATGTTTTTTTCCAGTTAGTACACAGAAGAAATTTGGGAATCAGTAAGCATAGCAAAGTATAGGGAAGTGCCAGTAAGTATGGTGAGTACACCTAAAATTTCTCCCACAAAATTGATATTTTATTTTGAACTTACATAAAACTTAAAAATAGATATATATGGAAATATGAGGTTCTGAGAGGACAACATAGGGATCTGGGACTCATAACTGAAGATTTTCAATTCTTAAATCAATATTGTTTCTACTATACTGAGAAGCTTATTTTGTAGCACATTTCTTTTATGGCACCCTGAAAGTTCTTCAAATGATCTCAGATATAAGTGATAATCAAATTCGAAAGTGATAAAGTATTAGAAAAGATCCCACTTCTATCTTTCTTCTGTGATGAAAATACTTTTCTAATTATAAAATGATAATTGTTACAACATTCAATCTATTCAGAAGTCCATAAAGTAGTAAATAAAGGATTTTTTGCAGTTCCAGTCTTCCACAGACAACCACTCCTAACTTGGTTCATGATTTTTTGGTATCTTTCTCTCAAATTTTTTCTCTCTTTCCTCCACTCTCTCATGCATATACAAATACAAACTTAAATATCAGAATATTTTGTTTCTTATTTCTTTGTGTTAGCAATATTTAATAGGCCACATGGGTAACACACAAGCATCTCTCATTAGTTCATCTAATGTATTGGCTGTGAGGTAATTTATTGTATTATAATAATAAAGAATCCTCCTCTGGTGGATATTTGTGTTATTTCCAGTCTGCCTTAGGTAAGGCTTCAGTTAACTTATTTCTGCATATATATTTACATATGTATCTGTTTACTTATGATACATTTCCAAAAACCTCACTTCAACTTGTTTATAGTGTGAAAGTATGAAGATTGTATAAGCAGAACAGTATAAAAAATTGGTCAATTCCTATGGAAGGGTGAGAGGGGGATTTCAGACTGAAGATGATTTTAAGTCCACAGAATACATGAACACAGTTGCAGTTTTATAATCACAGTTTGTAGAACATCATTTGCACCAAATCAATTCAGTGAATTTTGCAAGTCTTTCCTAGTTGCTTTGTCAATAGTTGTTTCACTTAGCTGAAGTTCATTGTAAATGGAAGGGAGTTAATCAGGTCAAAAATGTGTAGAGTTTAGTTTATCTTTTTCATCCCACAATAGTAATTTTCCCTTCAGCTTTTTTATAAGACTATTAAGTATTAGAGAGACTACCAATTATGTGTCAAGAAGTGAGGCAAAGAGAAAAATATTACTTTCTGCTAGAAATTGTCATTTGTAAGAAAATGAGTTCATGAGGTCTCAGAACTGGCTTCTTGCCCTGGGGAATCATGAGAAAAGGAAGAGCCCCCGCTGGCGTGGATTTTCCATTCCCTTGAGTTGTTTGAATTTTGTGTTCTCAGAAATCACCTAAAATGTAGCCATGTTTTCAGCAGGATCTTGCAGCTTCTCCACACTCTGAGCCCTCAGTCATCTGGTGTGGTCCCTGTCTGCCAGGAGTTATTGCTACTCTGCAGCAGGAATCCACAGAGTCATCTGATCCGAGAAGACATCAGAAGTCACCTAGCACGACTTTTATCCCTAGCAACACATTTCTAGAAACGTATCTGTAGGCCGTATTTTTTGAGTGACTTATTTTATTCTTCAGAATAAAACATTTCTGGTGGAGTGGTTTAAATTTTCTATAAGTGAAATACAGATAGTCCTTCTAACTGAACTCTTTGCTCTCCTAAATATGCCCTGTGTTTCAGTCAGTCCTCTACTTCTACTCTTTGTCTTGGTTTATGCCATTTTCTCTAGTGTAATGCCATTCACCCAGCATAATTGTCATAATTCCCACAATATCTTCCTCTCTAACCTTCTCTGAATTTTTGCAACATTTTAGTGTTCTTGTTTTGACCACTAATAATTTTCCATTCTACACTTTAGTTCCCCATGTCTTTCTCTTAGTTGAATCAAAACTTATTGAGAGTAAGACTGACTTGACATTGACTATTCTGGTTTTTTTTTTTTTTTTGAGGCAGGGTCTTACTTTGTAGTTCAGGCTGGCCCTCAGCTCACTATGTAGCCCAGGCAAGCCTCGAACTCAGCAATCCTCCTGTCTCTGCCTCCCGGGTGCTGTGATTACAGGCGTGAGCCACCATGCCCGGCACACTGACTATTCTTTATATTCCTCCAATGCACAGGACATTGCATATTACTCAGTAGGTGTTTATCATGCAGGTGGATAGATACAGTAACCCAATCTTTTGTAGACAAATCGTGTGTCAGGAATGCTAGATAAGGAAACTCATTCTACTCTAGAGAGAGCTTTAATTATTAGGCCATCTGAATTAGAAAATAGTGTTTTTACAGGATACTTAAAGCCACCAGCCTTTGACAGGTATCCAAACATCTGCCTACCTGATGCTCTCATGAGTTTCTTAATAGGTTAAAATACAGATTAATTCTCTGGTTTTCTGATTTTCTCATTAAAAAAAACAGTGCTTATACTATGGTCCTTAAGTTTATTTATTTATAAGCACTCAGAAACAAACCCAGTGGTGACTCTCTAGCATTATTCTTTTGTAATTTTTAATTTGGAAATAATTTAGCTATATTTGTAGCTTAAGTTTAATCTCATATAATATGTGTTTCCTGATCTTTCATACATCTATTAGATTCTATCCATCTCAAATTGGTTGGGGATACCCCATGAGGCTGTTCAATGTGTGATATCCAGTGTGAGAATGCACCCTAGGAAGACTGCTGTGCAGCCAACAATCAGACAGCTCCAATCATGATATTCAGGCATGAATATGCCAAGCATATTTCATGCTTGGCATTTGGAAACTATGGACCAGCTTGCTGGGCTGCTACACCAGAGATCCACACCTTTGGGTGGCTTAATAACAGAAATATATTGTCTCATAGTTTGGGAGGCTGGTGGGATTGATTCCTCCTGAGAGCTGTGACAAAATGATCTGCTCCAAGCTTTTTATTCTACATATAAATGCCTGTTTTCACTTTGTACCTTCCCATCAGCTTTCCTCTCTGTCTCTATTTTGATGTGCAAGTTTTCCATCTTTATAAAGATACCAGTCATATTTGATTTATGGACCACATTAATGACCCCAGCCTGGCTTTGTTACCTCTGTATAGATTCTATATTTAAATAATGTCACTTTCTAGAGTACAGGGGTTTAGTACTCTAACATATATTTTTCAGGGTGAAGTAATATAATCCAATTCATAATAGCTCTGAACAGGTAAAAAGAAAGTAGACTTTTTTTTCATGGGAAAGAGCGCTGGATTCAGCACAGAACCATAGAGAGATCAGTGTGAATCCCAGTTTTCTTAGTTTTGCCTGTATCTGGACCAGAGAGAATCCTGTGAACCCACAATCCTGAGCCATCTTCGATAGTAGCTTGGCCTAATCAGAAATGAAGGACATACAAACAAGAAAGAATAATGTGCTAATTAGAAGACTGAGGCAGAAACTTTTATTATGAACTAAGCCAGGCATTACTCCAAATTGTCATGGTCAATGATCTGTGATACTGAGGATCATTTTTAATACAATCTACTGCAAGAACTCTGTATGTGTAGAGGGGACATGGTACAGTCTGAATCATTAGAAAAAATGGCTGTGATGGAACGTCTAGATAAAAGCCTTCCCAGAGCTGAAAGATGGGGGAAAATGAAATGCAGCAGTCCCATGAGATACAGACAGAACAACACTGATGCTGTACTAGTGCAAGACATTCTTTTTTTGCCCCTTTTAAAAAATCAATTTTATTGGTACATTTTCTACATACATTGTGATCACATTCAACATCAAGAGTTTGTACCTGTACATGACACATCTTTATTCTCATTTTTCCCTATTCCCCAGCTCTTCCTACATCTCCACCCCCTATATACGCAAGACCTTCTTTACTTTCCCCTATTTGCCCTTTCCCTTTTCCTTTTGAACATTTTCTTCCTATCGCACAAGACCTATCATACATTTTGGAACTCATTTACACTTTCACTTTCTCATACTAGAGAAATGATACAGTACTGTATGGCCTTGATGAGACTAGTCTTCCAGGTATGTTGCCTCCTGGAAGCTTCCAAGTAGGTTTTGAAAGAAATGTCAGAAAATTCCATGGTGGTTTCTTTTTGCATACATGACCAAAGTCTTTATCATAAGGCCTTAAAATGATTAGAAAAGTAAGTATAAACTTGTTAATATATAGACACAGATACACAATGCATAAATACATATAGAGACACTTTTAATATATATATTTATAATTTTTCTTTATATAATCATAATCTGAGAGTGAAGAAAAATAACAGTGGAATGAATGTCTACAAATTTTTATGTAAATATTATATATTTTAATTTTGTAACCTCCAAATGGTTATTAGGAAGGAGTATCCTTCCTTTTGCAGGTATTCTGTGAAATAAGGCAAATAGCCAGAATGTGTACACGTTGGCCATAGAGGCACACTTAGGAATAAGAAGTAGCTAATATGTGGTTTTGTCTTCCTTCATCACATTTTGTGTAACACATAGCAATATAGGATGGTTGTGAGTCAAATTCTAGGAGACAGATTTCTAGTCTTGGACTTAGGTGCTTTAATTAAATTATTAGGGAAGCACAATTCCTTCTTACTGTAGATAGGAACAAGCCACTATATGAGTTGGCTCCAGCTTCATGTTGCTAAATCAACATTGGTGATTAGGGTAATACCAGACTGTCCTCTGAAGTGATTAGCAGGCTGGAATCCAAGCCGTGGTTGCAGATGTATGGTCTAGCCAGCCACCAGCAGGATTTGCCACATCAGCATTCATGGCTGGAGAAGTTGGCATGATTGTGGGACTGAAGTCCGAGACTTGCCACCATTGATCAGTATTAATTTTCTGCAGTATTAGCTCATTGTTTATTTCCTTGGGGCTTTTCAGCTCTTTCCCTAAGAGTCTTGCTTCATGGGATGAGCCTTAGGCATATTAATCTTTTGCTCTTCAGGGAAATGGTTATACACAGCATCCAAAGATAAATAGTTGTTGTAAAATTGGTCTTTGAGCAAACTTGAGTAACACATTGACCCTTCTGTCTCATTCCTCTAGTCTTATCTTTTCCAGAGTCAATATTTGAAACATGTTTTCATTTCCAACTCACCTCTCTTTGGAACATCCTTTTGCTCTGGTCCTATTTTTCTCAGGAACTGGCTGACCTGTCAGGAGTGGGCATCATATGTATGAAGAGATTACTGTATTTTTGGGAGTAGTAGCTGTGTCTAGGTAACCCTCCAAATAAAGGTAAGATTTATAATACAGTCCAGAAATAACCCTCTTATCTCTGTTGGGGTTGCAAAAGTATCTTGAACACACAAACACTATCTTCCTTTTCTATATAATTGAGACTTCAATTTTATCACTGTTAATTTTTTTCTTTTGGAAGATTAAATCTTATTTTAAATTATCAATGCAAAATTACATATGTTTCAGGCCACCCATCAGTGTAATTCTAGCTTTGTTGCATGTTGTTGGTGCTTTGCTTTCTGCTACTCCTGGGTAGTCATGTACAATGCCACAAAAATGTTTGCTGCATGTGGAAATAACTACACTTGTCAGCTGAGAGCTGAGAGCTCCAAAATTGGGTCCAAATTAAGTTGAATATTATATGGCATTCCTGAAATTGAAGTGTTTATATGCTTAACAAATTTGTGAATTACACAGGAAGGTGTGAGAAGTTTTGCTTTTGGATGAAGTGCATTATTTTTGACCTTTAAATAATGTCCTTCTGGGAGGAAAGGAATTTCCAAGGAGCTCTATGGTTGACTAAGAGTAGTTTCCACTATTTTTTTGAGGACACAAACTTACAGACAATACTACCTAGGGAATACAGTTTGAGAAAAGCTATCTTTTTCTTCACATTATTTCTTTTGCTTTGAGTTTTTCTATAATTTCCTATTAAAACTTTAGTACCACCACTTTTGCAATATGTTACTAAAAATAAATAATTCATCACCAGTAAGTACATATTATAGTAAAATATGGAGCCAAGAGATCTACATGCACACTGTTATTCTTTTTTTTTTTTTTGAGACAGGGTCTCGCTTTGTAGTTCAGGCTGGCTCTGAGCTCACTATGTAGCCCAGGCAAGCCTCGAACTCAGCAATCCTCCTGTCTCTGCCTCCCGAGTGCTGGGATTACAGGCATGAGCCACCACGCCCGGCTCTGTTATTCATTTTTGTTTTGTTTCGTTGCTTTGACTGTTCTCTTCCTAGTGAGAAAGAACTGATCCCACTGGTACCATCCTTCATGGTGCTTACACCTTAGTAGGGGAAGTAATAAAAAAGTAAACAAACAACAAAACAATTTCACACAGTGAGAGGTAATGGGATAAAGGATGACTGGGAGTAGGGAAAGAGCAATCTTAAATAGGATAATCCAAGAAGGCCTTTCTGAAGAGATGGGAGGGAACCAGATATATGAAGATCCTTCAGTGGAATTAAGGTCACGGAGAATTTCAAGACTCAAAGACTGTGTTAGAGTGAGTATAACAGTGTTGTGAAGTTGTTTGGTCCATCTGTGTGACCTGATCAATGTTCTTAGCTTTTCTGAGCACCAATTTCTTTATATTACAGAGATTTTATTATCTTAACCACGAGACAGATGGTTTGACCAGATTTAGCTTATTTATAATTTTTTTTTTTTTGAGACAGGGTCTCGCTTTGTAGTTCAGGCTGGCCCTGAGCTCACTATGGTGCCCAGGCAAGCCACCGTGAACTCAGCAATCCTCCTGTCTCTGCCTCCCGAGTGCTGGGATTACAGCTTATTTATAATTTTTATGGAGCATATATTATCTGGAAGGCAAGATTTACATTCAAATAATGTACCAAAGTTGTGATCATGATGAAGCTTGCATCGTAGTAGAAATGTGGAAAGACAGAAAACAAAAAAATGTGAAACAGGTTTATTAATGATAAATGCCTCAAAGAAAATTGTAGCAGAAAAATGAGATAGAAAGTAAAGGTGGGAGGTGGATTAATAGTGGAATCAGGGAGTCACTTTATGGGATGTCTTTCTTAGTTATTTTTCTCTTTACTGAGATAAAATGCCTGGCACTCAAAGTTAGAGGAGGAAGGCTTTATTGTAACTTATAATTTGTAGATGTTTCTGGTCATAGTCGGCTGGCACCAAGGCAGGGTGGCATGGCAGAGAGGAATTGAAAATTAGAAACAGTGGATAGAAGGCAGAAGCCAGTAAAACAGTGAAGCAGCAAGTAGGAAGCAGCCAACGCAGTCCTACTTTGGTCCCTTTTATTATATCCATACTAATCTCCTTTAGGAAGGGTAGCAACTTACACCCAAGGTGGGGCAGCCTTAATCCTAGTATCATGACATGAACTAGCCCCGACATCACATCCCTGATCCAAGCATCACAAACTCTAGGTCTGGCAAACTCAGGACTGCATGAAGCTTTGGGGGAACATTTAGATATGTCATCAAATGGAAGAACACTTGTTCAGACCAGGATAAGGAGAAGGAAATAAGAAATATGTATGGATATCTGAGGGATTGCGACTGTATTTTGGATAGAGAAAACTGCAAATACTTTTAGATGATATAAGCTTGGTGTCTATCTTCAAGGTATAATGAGCAGGTCATGTGGTAGGACATATGCCAAAGGGAGGGTAAGAAGCAGATCATTGAGGCATAAGGCATACTAACTGACAGGTTTTGGAGGATCCATTGGAGGATTTACAGCAGAGATATGATAGGAGCAATGAACATACAACTGGGTGTTGGGAGAATTAAGAGCTAAGGAAATATATAGCCTAACTGTGCCTAGCAACCAGTATGTGCCAAATGATTGCTTCCTCATATCTCATTTCACTTTCTTCTCTACTCCTCAGTTCTGATCCTAATTATTGTCTTCTTTCTTGGTACATTTTCAATGCCCAAATACATCTCAGCACAAGATACTTTTATGGTTTATGTCTAGATGTGCCCCCAAAGCCACATGTGGTCGTGGGTGAGGCCTTTCAGAGATGGATCTAGATTGTGCAATTGGACCTAGAATGTGCCAATTTTTTTTGAGACAGGGTCTCGCTTTGTAGTTCAGGCTGGCCCTGAGCTCACTATGTAGCCCAGGCAAGCCTTGAACTCAGCAATCTTCCTGTCTCTGCTTCCCAAGTGCTGGGATTACAGGCATGAGCCACCACACCCAGCTAGAATGTGCAATTTTGGAATTAAGTGTGGGATGCTGGGATTAAGGGTGGGTTACTAAATTAGTGAACAGATTGGTTTGCATCATTCTGGTTGTGGGAAATGGGAAGATCCATCCCAGAAAGAAGTACACTCTATACAGAGTACACTCCCCTATAGAATATAAGAGACAGAAAGAGGCCTTCTACTGTTACTTGCTGCTTGCTGCTTTTACTGCCTCCTGCCTTCCAACTTCCATGCCATAAAACTATTTTCTCTCCTCTTGTCCACTTTGCCATGCCACCCTGTATTGGAGCCAGGCAATTGGACTGAAACCTTCACAAACTAAGTCAAAATAATCCTTTCCTCTTTTATCTTTGGGTGTTGGGTATTTTGTCTTACCAATAAGAAAAGCAACTAAGACAGATACCTTAACTTGCTGTTATCTGCTTCCTTGCCAACTTTGTGCTAAACTATAGTTCCTTAGGGACACAAAAGGCATCTCTTATTTCTTTGTAATTACCACATCACTCTCGTGCTGTATTAGGTAACTTATTTCATGGCATTAAAAAATTCTGCTCCATGGAGAATGAAAATGATTTTTGCCCATTAATATTTATGCAAATACTACTAGGACCTTTTTATTTGTATAAGACAGTTCTGAGATTGTTCAAACCAAAAATATACTGGGAAGGCTTTAGCAAGGTTGTTGTTCATATAACAGATTCTTGGTTTGCCAGTAGCTTGGGGCCAGATATTCTAGTGGGATTTGGGCAAGTCATTTAATCTTTCTGAGGCTCATTTTTCTCATCTGTGCAACTGAGGTAATAATCCACAGGCTTATTGGGGCATTGAATGAGATAATACATAGATGGCTCTAAGCATAGTGGACAGCTCTGAGTGATCAATAAATATTACTGACATCAAAGGTGCTGTTTCAATTTCCTTCTATTCCAAATTTAGCATCTGTGTAAAAGGGGAGAGCCAAATGTAGCAGCTGTGGAAAAGGGGAAGAGGCTTTCCCTTTCTGCAGTGGCACATGCTACCCTGTAGTGCTAGTTACTTGATGAGCCTGGTGCTGAGCAGTTAATTTAACCGTGGCCCTTTCTCCTTGACCTTGTCTGCTTGTCTGTGCTTGATTTACTTTAGCAGTTGGAGATTGAAGACATTGCTTTACTTATCTTTATGGCAAGAAGATAATGACTTGCCTAAGGTTATAGATCCAATAAGTAACAGGATAGACTTTGAGTAAATTTGTGGCTCATTTTGAAATTCATGAGAATGACAGAAAGCATGCTCTCTTAATAAGCAAAAAATATGGCATGGATCCTTCACTAATTCTCTGGCCACCTTGCAGAAATACATTTCTC
>PVIC010047468.1:0-13865 GCA_004025085.1 Thryonomys swinderianus | reverse complement strand
GGCGTGGTGACTGACACCCACCAGCAATCAGTACCACGCACCACAATGCTGGGCATGGTGGCTCGCGCCTGTCATTCCAGCACTGGGGAGGCAGAGGCAAAAGGATTGCTGAGTTTGAGGCTTGCCTGGGCTACTTAGTGAGCTCAGGGCCAGCCTAAACTACAAAGCAAGACCCTGTCTCAAAAAAAAAAAAAAAAAAAGACTATGTATCTGAAAGACTGAGAAAATGTTTATGTTTATTTTATTGTTCTTCAAGAGTGATCACAGCTGTGACAAGATGCAACCACCTGAATCTAACCTGAAGTCCTTTCTGTATTTTTTCCCTGATATGTCCTTCTCTTCCTATCTTCACAGCAAGCTCCTTTACTTCAAAATCCAAGTCAGACATCACTTTAGAAAATAAATGCCAAAATGAATTTTTTCAGAATTCTAGATACTAGCCAAAATTTTAAACTGATTTTTCAAGAATTTCAGAAGAGCCTATAGTCAAGGAGAATACAACTATCATTGAGAACAGTAAGCTTTGTGACTTTTTAAGATGTCTTATTTTAACCCCCCTTTATGAAGCTTCAAGATATTATCTCAACAGTATGGAAGCCGAGAAGTACAATAATCTAGCCCCACTGCAGTAAAGAGAATGGATTCAAATTGCCTACAACATCCAACTCTGGGAGGATTGTCACTATTTTCCCTGTGTGTGGGCGCCCTAGAAATACCTCATTCATAAATCTTGTCTTTATACCTCATGACTCAGAGAGTAATGCGTGAGGAAAGTTATCTTTCTGTTGAAAAAAAATTAGCAACAAGAGAATTTACTGAAAAAGAAATCACAACAATTATTCCAACTGCCTGCAGCAGAAATAGTTGTTGGTACAAGCAAGAGGCTGCCAAGAACATGTCAAAGGAAAAACCAGGGGGTTGAGAAATTCGATGGTATCGTTGTGCAGTTCTGATGTATTCGTGGGATACATGCAGCTATGATCCTGGGCAGGGCTGCACAGACGGCCAGGAAGATAAATCAAAATCTTAGAAGGTCCAGATATACATTGCCGGTTGTGCTTGGCACTTGTAGAGGCAGCAAGTCAAGTCAACAGCAGAGCTGTACGTTACCAGGATATTGAAAGTGAGCTGCAAAACACCTTCCGAATGATGGGAAGCACAGTGGTTAAAAGCACTGAAGGAATTCTCTGCCCGATTATTGGCTGACTAGTGAACTAATCAGAATCAACAATGGCTGCATCCAATTGAGGCTTCACAGAATTGGTACAGGACAGACATTAAACAAAGAGTGCAACATGTGTTTTCTCATGGTTCTGGGAGCTAGAACTCCAAGAGCAAGGTATTATCACAGTAGCCTTCTGGCAATTGCTCTTGGCGGCCTGCGGATCACTGACTCTTGCTGTGTCTTCACAGCGGGCAAGGAGAAAGAGCCAAACCTCTGCTTCCTTTTCTCATGAGGACACTGAGGGCTCATTCACGTGACTTCTCCTAAACCTGTTTCACAAAGGCCCTGTTATGACTTGTGCCCAGATGGACCTTCAAAGCCTCGTTCGTGCAGGCATAAGTGGGGCGTTTTCAGAGGTGGCTGGATCTAGAGTATACGACTCGGGGATTGACTCGCGGTGCAGTGCTAGGAGAAAGGGCACTAGGATTAAGGGTACAAGTGCCACTTGCCCTAAGAAGCCTGGATGAGACACATGGGATGGAAAGAGCTGTTGTCTTCTGGTGCTTTGCCACCTTCTGCCCCGTGAACTGTTTCTCCTCTGTGATGGTACCTGCCTTGGAGCCAGCTGATTATGGACTGAAACCTCTCCAGACTCTGAGTGAAATCAACCTTTCCCCCTTTAACTCGTGGGTATAGGGTGTTTCATCTCAGCAGTGGGAGAAAAGCCCTCTATCAACATACCTTCACACAGGGGTTTCAACAAGTGAAGAGAGGGTGGCTCATTGAGTCCTGACCAAATGTCCTAACAGATAGCTTCAATAAAGACGTAGAATTGTGAACAACTAAATAGAGATTCTGTGGCATAAACTGAAGAACTGAAATTTTAAAAAATGTACAACAGTAACTTCAGAGTCTGTTCAAGTTTTTAGAAGAAAGAAAAAAGTCATCTCAGGGATGGTCCATTTGATATTATCTAGTCTACAGGTTTAAAAACAGGAGGAAGAAAAATGAACAGGGACAACCAGAATTATATCACACATGATGACATGCAGGTGGAGTGAATCCCACAAAGAAAGGAGGAAAGAAAGGGGCAGAAAGAATACTTTGGTAATGTCTGAAACTTTCCACATTTGGTGAAGATACAACATACACATCCAAGAAGACTATGAAGCTGCAAGTGGTATAAACTCAAAGGGATCTACCCCTAAAAATAGTCTAGTCCAACTGCCAAAAGACTAAGTCTATGAAACACTGTCACCCCGAATGAAGGATAAGTAGCAATAAATAAAAAACCCAAATTTAGCCGGGCGTGGCAGCTCATGCCTATATTCCCAGCACTCAGTAGGCAGAGGCAGGAGGATTGCTGAGTTCAAGGCTTGCCTGAGCTACACAGTGAGCTCAGGGCCAGCCTGAACTACAAAGTGAGACCCTGCCTCAAAAAAATGAAAAAAAAAAAAATAAAACAAGTTTAGGCATAAGTTTATAATCACAATGAGTAGACAAAACCAAACATATTCCAATTCTGTGCTATAATTTATATTTACAAATGCCCTAATTTATATTTAAAAATACAAACACATTGAAAGTCAAGGTTTGGAAAAAGATTTACCATATAAATAGTCACACAAAAGATCTATGGTGGCTAAACTACAGTGAGACACAACAGACTTTACAAGAGAAAATTTTAAGAGGCAAAGAAGATACTCTGTGAGGAAAGGGATTCTATGTGTTTTATAAACAAACCCCAAAATAAAAGAAACAAAAATTCACATACAGAAGGGAAAAAAAGATCAAGAAATACAGCTGAATATTTGATGCACCAACTGCAAGAATTAATAGAAAATCTAGGAGATCACCACAGAAACAAAAAGAATGAACAATGCTATCTTATAAAACAACTATATTTAGTGCCTGAATTTTTCTCCCTTCAAGAGCATACTACACCTTCTCCTCATGTATACTGGAATCATTCTCCAGGAGAGACCATATGTTAAGTCATAAATAAGCTTCAGTGAACTTAAAATAATTATAATCATATCAAGTGTGTTTTCCAACCAAACAGAATTAAATTAGAAATCAGCAACAGCAGGAAGTTCAAAATTTCTAAGTGTCTGGCTCTTAAATAGCATACTTCTAAGTAGTCCATGACTCAAAAGGAAATCTCAAGGAAAGTTAGAAAATAATTTGAGGTGGATAAAAACACAATGCACCAAAACTTACAGAATACAACTGAAGTTGTGCAAAGAGGAAGATAAAAATGTGTGTTAAAAGAGAAGGAATATCTCACACAGCCTAATGTTACTATCTAACATTATAAAACTGGAAAAATAAATGTAAAGTAAAACTCAGACAAAGACAAGAAATGAAATAGTAAGATGTGAATGTAAATAAAGAACAGAAAATCAGTATAGAAAAATCAATACAAAGTTGACTCTTTAGAAAAATCAATATTGAAAAATCTTTAGCTAGATTAAGGAAAGGAATAAACAGCCAAGTCTCAAATTACTAAACTTGAGACTCAGACAGAACATAACTCTCAACATTACAAAAACAAGAGGGTTTATAGGGAAATGTTATGAACAAGAACATGCCAACACATTAGGTAACCTAGATACTAGGTTAAATAAAATCCTAAACTGACACAAACCACTAAAACTATCTCAAGAACAACAATTAAAATATAACTATAACAATGTAAGCAGGAATTGAGTTGGAAACTTTTAGAAGTTTGAAAGAAGCCCCAAATCAGATGGTTTCTCTGGCAAATTAAATTTCTTTAAAAAAATTAACATCGGTCTTTCCCAAACTCTTCTGGCTAATATAAATGGAGGGAATACTACCTACGTCAGTCTATAAGGGCGATCTTGGTGATTTTTAAAATAAATCCTGAACAGATTGCTAGCAACCTAAATCTAGTTCTAAAGAGAAACATTCGATACCATGACCAACTGATATACCAGGGACTGCAGAATAGTCTGATCTTGGTAACTGTTCTGCTTGTGTTTGAAAAGTACCTATATTTTATTCTTGGAGTGGAGTGCTCTGTAAATATCAACAAATTCGATTGATTGTGTCATTTCAATATTCTCTATCATTGCTAATGCTTTATTTATATGGCCTGTAAATTATTGAGAAACACTGAAATCTGACAAGAGCTGTAAAATTGTCAATTTCTCATTGGATTCACATTAGTGTTTTGAAGACTTCTGCTTAGGTACATCATCACTTGGGAATGTTATGACATTTTTATTAATTAACGACTTTATATGATGAAGTCACATCCTTTACGCCTCACGAAAAGGTATGAATCTCACTTTACAAGTTGATAAACTTTTTCTAAAATTTATATGAAAATGCAATTGACAGGATAGCCAAAACGACTTTATAAAAAACAATGTTGAAAAATTAACACTAATATACATGAACAGCAATTCAGAAAGTATAGTATTGATGTCAAAATTATCCAATAGGCTGCAGTACAGAGAAGGTCCAGAAATACACAGAGACAAATAATTATCAAAGACAGTTGACAGAATAAGGTTTTTGCAAGAAATGGTAGCTATTTGCAAATAATTAAATAAAGGTTTGTCTCTTCGTTGTATTTCATATATCAGACTGAATGATGGAGCTAAATTTTACTACAAAATATTTTGGAAAACAGGGAGGGAATATTTATACTTCAGAGTAAGTAAAAATTTATTTTATAAGACATTAAAATAACAATTCACAGAAAAAAATAATTTCCTCAAAATTAGTGTCACCTGCTATTTGAAGCATAGTTACCTAGTTGCATCAGGAGCACAGAGGCCCCTGTAGAACCAGCACACAGGCACGCAGGGCAGGAGACCATCTGAAGACTATGCCGCTACTCCCCAGGGTCATAACACGTAGAATAATAACAGGTAGTACTAGCCTTAGAAGAGACTTAAGTTCAAACTTTCAAATACAACCCTGATTGGATGCACGCATTGTCACTTTCCCACCACAGTGATGTTGAACCATCATAAGTTCAACCATGGTGAGTTTGGAACCATCTGTATTTTTGAATATACGAACAAACAATTCATGGGTCTGGGAATGGCAATTCCTATTCAACTAACATAATATAGCTGTGCCCATAGTCATTAAGAATTGAGAATGAAGGACAACTTTTGCAATGTAGAAAAAGAACTAAGGCTTATAAAACACCACATTTTGCTCTATTACAGTTTCTGAAGGATGACAGTGAAGTAATGATCCATCTGCCACTGCCTTAATGGAGGACAGTTGTGTGCTCACTATAGGATCTATGGCTTTGATATTTCCTCCTCATATTTTTTGAAAGACGCAAACCCATGTATGAAGTATTTAAGGATGATCATTTTGTGAATATTTAAAATATATTTTACAATGACTGAAAAAGAACAACACAGCTAAGCAAATCAAAAGGCCAGCCACAGACAGGATGAAACTATTTTCAAATAACTAACAGATAGTGGACAGTTTACTGGAGACTGAATCTAGGGTCTTGTGCATTGCAAGCCAAGCAACTGTGCCTCAATTATCCCCTCAGAACCCAACACACATGCTGTTTGAGAGCCTACATCTCCAAACATAATACATAGATGGAAAATCAAACAGGAAAGCTTACCCAACATCAGTACTGATTAAGGGAGAACAAATTGCTGTGTAATATATATATATATATATATATATATATATATAGTATCAAAAAATAAAATCAGTCAAGAAAACCCTACATCTTAAAAATTCTTTAAACATCTATTAGATTGAATTAAATTTAAAAGACTGAAAATTGTAAGTATTTGCAAATTGTGGAGGATCAGGATTCCAACAGGGTCCTGCTGAGAATGTAAAAAGGGAGAAGCACTTTGGAAAAATTTGGAAATTTCTTTCAGTGGTAAACATTGGCCTACTGTCTGATCCAACAGTTCTACTCTCTGATAGTTTGTGAGAGTAATTAAATTTGTCTCCATTCATAGATTTGAAATGATGGCCAAAAACTAGGAACAACTCAAACATCTATCAGCAGAAGAGTGACGAAGAACTTGTACATCAATCAACCAAAAAGCCATGAACTATTGATATATATGAGATTGATAAATTAATACTATTTAAGAGTGAATAAAACAAGACATAAGAGTTCCTAATGTAGGATTGCATGTATTTAAAATATTAGTAAGCATAATCCAACAGAAAATAAATAAGTGGTTGCATAAGGAATGGAGATGTGAGAAAAGGTTACAAACAAGAAGAAGAAAGATTTGAGCATGTGTTCATTGTGCTGATTATGTTTATGGTTCCACATAAGTCAAACGGCACTTGTCATATGTGCAACTTACTGTATATCAATTATTACTCAATAAAGCTGCTTAAATATCTGAAGAAATGGAAATTATTATACAAATTCCTTTTTTAGAAATTATTCCTATTACAACTATCACAACCTGACACCCTATAAAAATATTACAGTAAGGCTATAAGTAGATCAAAGTCTCCAAGTAACTACACTAAAACAATAGTGTCAGATTGTTGAGTGAACTATTTGTTTGTTTTTGCTTTTCAGAAAAATCCAAATGGTCTGCAACAAAAATCAATAACATTCCTAGCATAAAAAACAATAAAAATAAATTCTAATACTGCTCACATCATGGCTAATAAATTCATGGAACTTTTGTCTTAAACCATGGAGGCTTTTACTACTAAAGAGGCTGAGAAAAGTGAAAACTTCCTTTTTAAAAGATGTAGGACACATTCAGCCTACGACTGAGGGATATTTTGGTGCACGAGGTCTAATTCTCCGAACATAAAGCCTTGAACTCAATGCTGACATTATCACCTAATGCTTCTTTGTGTACTGCTAGAGATGAAGTATCGCTGGACCAAGTGGATCAGTCAGGGCTATTTGTAAAATCTTCATTTCCTCTGATTGGACATAATGACAGATGCGCACAGAAACCCACCTAGTGGGTTCGCAAGGTGATACGGCGGCACACAAACTCGAAATCTCATCCTACTTGGACCTGTAATTCGGAGCAACATAGTATCTTGAAAAGAACTCAAGTATGGGATGAAAGACCTAGGTGACTGCCACTGGCCACGTGATGACCATGGGGACACCATTTAACCCTTCAGAGCCTTGACTCTCATGTGACCTTGAGATAGCAACCGTTCTGCCGTGAAACTCTGACAGATACTACATGCACGAATAAGGCCCAGATAAAAGTTGACAATGGTCCCCCGCTTCCCTACCAGCCTTTAACCCTGATGTAAGAAACAGTTCATCCAAACAGAAAAGCAAACACAGACACAACAGCTCACTTCTCCAGGTCCATGCTATGCCTTCCTGGAATGCTTCCTTCTCGTGTGACCACTGAAACCTGTATTCCTCTTGCCTGATCATCAAGTGTGTTTGTTCTTCTACACTCCAAGAATTCCAACCACCTCAAGACAATGACACTTCAGTATCGTACTTTTCCTTGTGGACAGAATCAAGTTAAACAGGACCATGTTGTTATAGCTGAGAGTGTGACGAGCTGTGTACCCCCCCCAAAAAAATATGCTCCTGAAGTTTTTTAACCCCATTGCTCTCCACTATGGTCTGAGGGTGATCAAGAAAAGAGATGTGAGTTAGCGATAACACAAGTACCAGGATCCCTTCGACTGCCAATAGTAAATCCGCTGTGGTCTTATGGAACTATGAGATGTTGTCTGTAGGACTTCATCCACCAGAACCAGCAAAAACTTCATTAATTTGTGAACACTTCTGGTTAGTGATGAAAGACTTAGCCCTGGAAATAAAATCAATCACCATAGGTAAACCCACTCCCTGAGCTTTCAGAGTGGGTCACACCACACTGCCATTACCAAAGACTTTTGCCTCTAAGTGGCCCATAAAACTGATTCCATGGAGAACTGCTGACTCTCACATGGGCTGGAAGCTGAGAGGAAACAGGCTTGCTTCTGTAACTTCCAAAATAAATTCTGCAGACCAGTCAACCATTGCAAGGAACCAGAGATGCCTCTGCTTTGAACATATCCTTTTCCTTTTCTCACACAATTGCTAGTCATGAAAAATGCTCATCAAGCAATGTGTTTGGGGGTATTTATAAACACCACAACAGCTTCTACCCAGTAAGACAAACAAAAAGAGAAAAATCAGACTTTCAGAAATGTGCTGCCTTTCCTCTGTGAACACAGAAATACTGCCACATGCAGCTTTAAAGAGGGAAAATGTATTTTAAGGAAAGCTATACATAGAGAAAGATGGCCTCAATTTCTTATTTTTCCTCCCAAGCTTCAAGAAATGTTTCCAAGTCAAGCCAGCATTATAAATCAAGGAGAGGAAAAAACTACATTTCATAGGTACACCTTGCTTCTTACTGAGAAGAGCAGGGGCTATTAATTGCAGACATATCCTAAAACCATCCTCAAGAGGAAACCCTTCCCTCTAGCATGGTTATCAAGGTCTTTCCACCCAGGTCTCCACTGGCCCAGGTGTGATGACTGCAAATCAAGGCCGTACTCAACATTCACTTCATTGTTCCTTATTGTTCCTTTCTGCAGATGAAACTCTTATGTGTGGCAAAAGGAAGAATGAGGATTTGTTTTAACTGGAATGTAAATGTATCAGAGCACTTCTAATTGGCTTCATCCAAAAAGACTTCCAGCAGAGGAAATACTTTGCATCGTGGGAAGTTCCTCCAATTGTAGCCAGCATTCTTGTTGAGTTAACTGACCCCTAGGAAGTGCTCGTAAAGGTCAAAATCCCCTCTCTTTAAATTGAATATCCCTAATCCAGGAGGTCTAATCTACAAGTCAGTTTTAAAACCTCATTATAACAATTATTTCCTTTCCAATTCCCTACTTTGGGATTGGGATATGAAAACTCAATCAAGTGTAGCTAACCTGAAAATACAGATTTCTGAATTAGTATACTTAGATAAGGCAGAAAACAGCAGACAGTCCCAGAAAGCAAACAGTAGCCGCAATTCACCATTACAATAAATGTCAAATGATTTCATCACAAGTTGATTTGCCCTAAAACAAGAAGGTCCTCCTATACTCAATTTTCAAGCATTCAAGAGAAGACAAAATGGAAGATTTGTGACTGAAAATCCCCAGATAATACAAGAGGGGAGTTTTATCTGCTCAGCTTCTATTATCCTCCTGTCACCATTTGGGTCTTAATGCTATGTGTGAGCCTTAATATTACTTTCTTTGGGCTTCTACAATGAGATATTATGAACTCAGTAGCTAATAAACAATAGAAATTTCTGTCTTAGTCTTCTGAAGGCAGGCAAGTGCAGGATCAAGACACTGGTGAATTGCTATCTTGTGAAGGCTTATTTCCTTCTTCAAAGATAAAGCTAACTCTCTCTGTGTTTTTATGTGGCTAAAGGAACAAAGGACCATTCTGGGACCTCTTTCATAAAGGCATTAATACCACTCAGAAGTGCTCCAGTCTCATGACCAAGGCATCTCCTGATGTCATCACCATGAGAATTTGAGGGGACACAATCATTTAGAGTACAGCAGTCAGGTTGCAAACATAAAATGCAATAGCACAGGGAAACTTTCTCTGCAGCCTTCCTAGAATTTCCTTTCTTTCAAATTAGCCAGTCAACGTATATTCATGTTATGTTTGTAGTGCACTGTTTTCAGTCATTATAGTAGTTGTTGTTGAGATGCAAAAATGAAGAAGTCTTGACTCCTTCCAATATAGAAGCCAAATAAAATGAAAAGTCAATTGCTTGCTATTTGTTGACAAAAAGAATTGTGCATTTTATGGATTATGAACTATCCTCAGGACATCAGATATGCTTTTTATAAGATGAAAAGAAAAAAACACAGCTAGATTTACAAAGCAACTAGATTTTAGATGGCACATGACTCAGTATAGGAAGGTTGTCATATTAGGCAAAGTTTTATATCAGTTATTCATAATAATTATCATTTTCTCCATTTGCACAACAAATGTAGAGAAAATCTTCCAATTTCCTTGAGATTTGACTTCCAGAAAAGAAATAATCTTGCACACTAACATGGGAAAAAGTTAAAAGCTTGAAGTTTCCCTTCAAGGCAGAAAGCATATATTCACTTAACTTGTTTACTATGATGTGCTGTCAATCAATAAGTGTGTTGGTCAGTTTTCTATTACTATGACAAAACGCCTGAAGTACTTAATTTATAAAGGAGAAAAGCTTATTTTGGCTCATAGTTTCTATATTTGTGGTCCATGGTCACCTTGTCTTGTTGCTTTGGGCCTGTGTTGACAGTCTACTGTGAGATTCATGTGTGGCAGAAGAGAATTATTCATGGCAGCTACCACAGAGGGAAAGAGAAAAGGCCAGTGCTCTCCAACAAGGGCAAGGTCCCAATGACCTAACATCCTCTCACTAGGCCCCACTCCTTAAATTTCTCCCATCTTTCAGCATCCTGCAGGGTGAAATTAAAACTTTAATACATCAACATTTCTGGGATACTTATCCAAACCATACCAAGAAGGTACACTGATTTTAACTATCCACAGTCATAAAGAGTTTATAAATCACATTTCAAGATACATCCATACTTTTCTTCCTTCACTGTATAAAAAGATACTATTTGTAATAATTAACAGACCCATAAAATGGACAATGTAAAGTCAAATTTCAACTAGGATTATGTTACTATGGTGGTGAATCTAGGACCAGGGAGTTTTCCCCAGAGATACTTATATGAATGACCTGAATTAAAAATTGCATTCTTTTTGCAGTTCTAAGTCAAAAGATCTTTCTAGACAACTGGTTAGATATTTGTGATGAAAAAGGAAAGCTACAAGTCATGTAAGTAAAGAGAAATATTCTACATTACTAAAATATATGAAGGCTGTAGTATTAATAAGGGAAGAAAGCTTTAAACTTCGATTCTGGGTAATACAACTATAGAATTTTATTGGAATTTTCCAGGGATCTGAAGTTAAATTGTATTTTTGCACTTTCTGTACAAGCACATTATAAAACAGAATTCTGGGGGAAACTTTTTTTTAAATCAAATGAAAGTAGGTTGAATGCATCTTTTCTTTGTGAAGAGTGGAAAATGTGTGACATATCTGTTGATAGACTACAGATGAAAGATCTTAGTACCTTTAGTACCTGGTACAAACACTTTGGAAAAGAGAAAGAGAATGATAAACAATAACTCTTATAACATCACTTAGAACTGGATAAATAGGAGAAAAATGAGAAACTTGTGCTTTATTTCTTCTATACACAATAGAAATACAATGAAGTTATTTCCAGGAATGGAAACATGGGCTATAACTTACCACTAACATCTACAATCATAGTTTACTTGAATTAAGAAATTCAAGAGTGACTGCAAAACTTTCTCTTTTTTTTGAGACAGGGTCTCGTTTTTTATTTCAGGCTGGTCCTGAGCTCACTGTGTAGCCCAGGCAAGTCTCAAACTCAGCAATCCTCCTGCCTCTGCCTCCCGAGTGCTGGGATTACAGGTGTGAGCCACCACGCCCAGGCACTGTGGTATGTGGTATTGATCGCTGGTGGGCGTGAGTCACCATGCCCAGCATCAAACTCAGGACCTTGCACTTGCGAGGCAGGCGCTAGAACCACTGAGCTAAATCTCCGGCCCTGCAAAACTTTCTTTGTGAGTGTACTCACAAGGTAATTAAAGACTGAAAAAATAATTTTTCCCAACTGTTTATAACCAGCATTTTGCCAATAGGAGCCAACTAATTCCATTCATGAAGCAATAAGGAGGGTTTCTAAACCAAGGCATCCTTCACTGAAACTTGTGACACTTTGGTCAATACTGGCGGAATGAAATCCTTTATTTGTGCAAAAGAGACGACCTTAATCATTCTAGCAACTAGGTTAATATCACAAACTCCGAGTCTTTGCATATCAGTGGCAATCTATCACTAGCCATTGGGGACCGAAAAAAAGATGCAATCAGTAAAATAATTTTCCAAAATGATTTCAGACCTTGTATTTAGAAGTTCCTCATTTAATTGCTGTTGACATGTGGCTCTTGCCCTCTAACTTTCTGAAGACAGCTCTCCTTCTGAAGATAAGCTCTCCGTATGCAGAGATGTGCAACATAAGTGAAGAGAACTACTCTATCTAAGGTGGAAATTGCTTAAGGAGAAACACTGTCCTTTAGGGAACATCCACCACGATGTTAGGCATGCATAAGCAAAGGAATCCAGTTCACCCAAATAGTAAATGGCACCTATATGTTTGGGCCCTGTCTTCATGATGGTAAATATCTAGACAAAAACTATAAAGTCAGTGAAATATCTAGATGTTGGGATTTCACTAGTGACCAAATAACACAGAAAACTTATCCCTTGTTTCACAGGTATATCTTACAGTATATGGGTCCACATGGAATTTAAATTTGATCTAGAGAGGCTAATGAACAGAAAGATAATATGGCGAAGTATCTGGAGAAAGAGAAGTCAGTTGGAATATCTTCAATGCCTTGCTTCAGAGAATATCCAGAGTGAAGAAGAGATTACAGATTTTATATCTAAGCCCTTTTGCTACAGAGGAAAAGATTAAAGGCAGAAAGGTCCTTTTTCCTTTGACAGAGTTGGTCAGTAAAGAGCCAGGACTAAACCTAATCTTTGTGTGTACTATGAGGATTACACTGACATCCAGGGAACCCTTAGCACAAGGCCTGGCATAAAACCGTAAGTGGCATGAGCAGCCAGGTAATAGTTCATGGCTGTAATCTCAGCACTCAGGAGGCTGAGGCAGGAGGAACATGACTTCAAGGTCAACCTGGGGCTACATAGCAAGCCCTTATCTAAAAAAAAAAATCAAAGAAACATAAATGACCATAGTTATAAATAGAGGCTGTGGAACATTTGATTAGAAAAACATAAAGCTTTAATAGGAACTTGATATTGAATTCAGGCCTCCCATTACCCACCACCCTTTTGTTAAGCAACTAACCTTATCCCACTCATTCTGTTTCTCTAAAAAGTATTCCCTCTGTCCACCTCTTGGGGCACTTAGGATATTGCCTTACCCTGTAGCTTCCGATGAGAATGTGGATAAGAATCTTCATGGTCTTGTATTGAGTTTAGGTGAAAGTATCAGGTCTCTGGGATTTGAGAATGGTTATTCCATGAACCCTGAACTGGGCAGAGAAAGTTCTATGAAGCTCAACACACTTGGAACTTTGTGGAGGATTTTTCTTCTATCAAGGGAACAGAATGCTAAACTGTGATTCTGAAAACTTTGGTTCAGTGTTGCGTATGACTTCAGGCAAGTTGCCAGCCCTTCAGGGACTCCATATCTTCACACGTTGAGGAAGGACTAACACGACTCCTTCCAGTACCTTATGACTATAAACAGTTTCTTCTCTTGTATTGGGTTCTGCATTAGTCAAATGTGAACACTGGGCGATTTCATTCAGTGCATTTGGTCAGAACGATTCGAATCCCACAGCCTAATCCAGTCTCTGTGTGGTTGATGTGTTTGGACTTCAGTAGCCAAGGGATTTTATTTATGGAAGGAAAATCAGTGATGAGAACTCCCTCAAGGCAGTTTTCCTTCTTTCGATTCAAAGAAAATTGGATTCGGCATATGTGGCATGAGTTGGCCGCTCACTGCCATCAGGAAGGAGCTGTCGGAAATCTGAAGGATATGTGCTCATCTGGAGAAATCCATAACAGAAGGAACCCGAAATT
>PVIC010047467.1:0-13837 GCA_004025085.1 Thryonomys swinderianus | reverse complement strand
CCTCACAAGCGCAAGGTCCTGAGTTCGATCCCTGGTAACCACATACAATGCTGGGCGTGGAGACTCATGCCCACCAATAATCAATACCACATACCACAGTGCTGGGCATGGTGGTTCATGCCTGTAATCCCAGCACTCAGGAGGCAGAGATAGGAGGATTGTTTAGTTCGAAGCTTGCCTAGGCTACATAGTGAGCTCAGAGCCAGCCTGAACTACAAAGCGAGACCCTGTCTCAAAAAAAAAAAAGTTGGTCAGAAACTATTAAATTCCATGGAGATAGAAAGAGTAAGTTCAAAGTATCTGTTTTATAATATGGCAACTATGGCTTATGAAGTGCACTCTGAAAAATGTCTGAGGATGTACTACATGTCTTGCCACAAAAAAAGAGAAGTGAATAGGGTGATGTAGATGTTGATTTTATAGATCTTATCATTTTGTTGTAGGTAGGTTAGGTAATTAGAAATCTTGTAGACAGTTAGATAGGGCTAGCCCTCAAAATGAGCAGAGTCAGAGCCAACCTGAAGGACAGTCAAGGAGCCAATATGGATGATAATCAAGAGATTTTCACTGAAAGTCAATATTACAAAAGAGAAAAACTATCACCTTTACACAGGATAGCAGTGATTGATATTCTAAGTAGGTGTCAATCACCCGGGTGGTGGACCAAGGTTTTAACCCATCCCTCCCAAGAAAGATCCCTGACTGAAAATTTTTATATGTTTCTCAAGTGATTGGCTTTCCTACTGCATTCCCCTTTTATCAGCACAATCTGATTGGTTGATTATAGTTTTGTCCACCTTCTTGAATTGTATCAGTTGGCCC
This sequence comes from Thryonomys swinderianus, assembly GCA_004025085.1. Taxonomy (NCBI): domain Eukaryota; kingdom Metazoa; phylum Chordata; class Mammalia; order Rodentia; family Thryonomyidae; genus Thryonomys; species Thryonomys swinderianus. The sequence goes on along the minus strand of PVIC010047467.1, from coordinate 13,015 downwards.
CACTCTGAATTTTGCCTCATCTCATGGCTTTGCTCCATAAATATCCCCTGGGACATGGGGTCTCCAGAACACCCCACTTTTGAGTCTCCCTTCTGTCCTTCTCAGGCAGATGCTTTTTTGCTCTCTTAACCCCATAGTTCCTAGAATTTTTCTCCAATTTTTGGAGAATATGAACTCGTATTTTGGATATTTATCAGATTGGGAGATATAATATTACCCTGGTGTGGATTATTTTGGGTTTTTTAGACACTATTTTTGTATTATTTGTTGTCCTGTATCAATTTCACAATGTGTTATATTTATAACATGACTACATACAATATAACCCACCAGTTTTATATATGTATATGTATGTGTATATATATATATATATATCTTAATAAACAAATACTTTAGAAGCAGGTAGAAAGGATTTTTCCATAACTTTGTGGACTCCAGTGATTGCTCAAGGGAGCGATCATAAAGAGATGGTCACCAGGATTGGTTCCTTCCACAAATTAATTGTTCCATAGGGGCCACCTATAAACTTGACTTCAAACAAAGAAAAGCTTTTTCCTGTGGAGAAAATAAATCTATCTCACTCTATTCCTTCATAGGAGAACACAGCATTGACTGAAAATTATCCCAAAGGAGCTGATTTGTTTGGAGACTGGAAAGATATCAAAACATTTATTTAATTAGGACCTCTGAGAATTCAAAGTTTGAGATGCTAGAAACCAAAATATATACTAGTTCACCTGTTAATCCTCAAATCCACCCTTTGTGAAAGTCCCAGAGGGCTTTGTAGGAAGTACTCATGGAGAGGAGAAAGCTTCAGGGCTCGCCTTTGAAGAGAGTCATCATGGCCCAGGAGGCCACTGCAATGAGAGGAAATGAGGACAGAACATGGATCTGCGCTGTGGCTCCAGAACAGTGACACTGGGAAGCTGCGTGTTCATTTAGTCTGTGGAGCTGAGGCCCTGTACACTGAGGGGACTTTAGCTCTCTGATGTCTGTCTTTTTAACCCTTATTTTGTTTCTTTCTTGCACTTCTGTAATTGGTAGTGCTCCCCAGTAAGAGTTATTGTCTGGGATTCTCTCTGCAAAGCATAGGCTCCTGCAGATTTGCTGCATCCAATTATTTATTTGTTCATGACTCACTGGAGCCCTGTTAGACACAAGGTATGTTGATTTCACTCTACCTGAGAGGGTTTTCCTGTTCTAGTCCCTAACTGTTTTGCTGGCATATGTGACAAGCTGATAGTCCTCAAGAATTACCTGGAAGGGGCCGGAGGGTTAGCTCAGTGGTTCCGGCACCTGCCTCACAAGCGCAAGGTCCTGAGTTCAATCCCCGGTAACCACATACAATTCTGGGTATGGAGACTCACGCCCACCAACAATCAACACCACATACCACAGTGCCAGGTGTGGTGGCTCACACCTGTAATCCCAGCACTCGGGAGGCAGAGACAGGAGGATTGCTGAGTTTGAGGCTTGCCTGGGCTACATAGTGAGCTCAGAGCCAGCCTGAACTACAAAGTGAGACCCTGTCTCAAAAAAAAAAAATTACTTGGAGCTGTTTTTCTCACCTTGATTCCTATAAAAAATCTACCAGTAATGTAATTATTCCTGAGAAATAACTTAAAAGCTCAGTCCTATTTTCTTGGGTCATATTACTAGTCCCTACAAGCATTTAGGAAAATGTTGAGTGAACTGGAGAACAATCATGACCCATTCAAAACTTTAATCGCAGTACTCTCCTATTTTAATGTTCATTTCCTCATGGATTTGATTTGAAAATACTGGTTGACTTTGGGGATAGAAAATCGTACTTGTTTTTTGTTTGTTTGCCTCCTGACAAGTTCATTCCTGATTGCTAACACAGCGATGGCTCCTAGACATCCTCAAATGCATACTGCTCTCGTGGTAAGGACTTATATCCATCGACCAATTACTGTGATGAGCTTTGTTAGCCAACACCCTGTGTTAAGCAGATTTTTATCCTTAGAATTAGTATTAGTTGTTCATGTGTTATTCTTTTCAAAGAAATGAATTCATTTTACTACTCAAAATTTACCTATTTTCAGGCATACCAACCATTTAAAGGATATCTATTGTGATCCACTGACATTGTTGCCTCAGAAACTATTGTGGATCTCCTACTACTATTTATAGTGGTTCAGCATTACACAAGTATCATGTAAATACCTGGTAAGGTACATGATGAAATGAAACTATCACCATTTCAGACCCACAAACCTAAATGTATCCACGCAACAAGGACATTGAAGAACCAAAAATGAAACTTCGCATGGTTTTACACATTTTGTTCCTCCCAACTCTTGTCCTCTGATCTCTGATCTCTGCCTCACTAACCTCTCACATCACATCCTATACTAAGTTCTCTTCTGCTAAGCCAACCACACAGTCTGCTCTCCCTCCCTACAATATTTCTCTTTTTTTTAATTCCCTTATCAACACTGACTTGTCCTTCTTTCAGTCACAAAATTTCTCTTTCAACAAAAGCCTTTCCTGCCCACTTTTCCACAATCAATTGATCTCCAATCGTGTTTTTTCATTCTTTAAGTACTTTCCAGTCTACAGGCATTAGTAACGCTGACTTGTTTTCTGACATGGAGATTGTAAACACTTTCCCAACACCTGAGAGTTGGACCCACAGAAACCTTGAGTATTTTCAGGAAACCTATCAGATGTGTGTTCTGATGATTCACTGTTGATGTTAATGTGGTGTGTGCCCCCCACAAGCATGGACACATAGCTAAACACTAACACACATGGCTCATATTTAATGTTAATAATAGTGCAATCTTGTTTCCTCCTTCAACCTACGTAGTCCACAGTTCTTTTTCTCTGTTAAGAAAGCTCACCTGGGAAACATCAGAAATGCTACATGGTGGTCAGAAGAGCTAACAGACCTGCTATATGTGTAAAGATAATGATTCTACCATGATGATTCCCTAGTTTAGGGAGATCCTGCTAAATGATATCCATGTAAGATGGGTTTGTTACATCAATAAGTTCACATTTGTATAATGACCTTTGTATATCTTGAGAACCACAGAAGAAAAATTACATTGTCATGCCTTTTAATTTTTTAATCACTTTTATCATGTAGTGAACATTTATAATTCCTATTTGAAAGGTAAAGTATTTGTTGCTAAGGGGAATTACATAACTTTTCTAGGTCACATAGTTGATAACTCAGAGGACAAAATTCTATTACACCAAGTCTGACCCAATAACACAATTTCTAAATGCACTTTGATTATATTCCCTGGGAGAGGAACATATTTAAAACAGCTACTAGAAAGAAAGAGAATAATAACAGTAACAACACATATCACTCATCATACAGCTATTGTGCCCTAAGACATTGTCATCCTTAAAAATAAATGTAGGAAAAAGTAAACCATTGTGTGTACCTACTGACTTGTCAGTAGGAATTGTCAGTTGATGAAATAAAGATCATGAATTATAAATTTTAACAAAATTAGGAAAATATGAGAACTATCAAGAAAACTTTATGGAATGTTCTCAAATACCTTGGCAATGTCATAACCAAAAGAAACTAGCTGAGGTTCAGATAATAGAAATGAGGAAGGAAGTGACTAGATGTAGAACAAGAGATATTTCTGCAAAATTAAAAAGCTTGAAAAACTGGGCCAGAGAGTTAGCTCAATGGTTCCAGTGCCTGCCTCGCAAGCACAAGGTCCTGAGTTCGATCCCGGGTAACCACATACAATGCTGGGCATGGTGACTCACGCCCACCAGCAATCAATACCACATACCACAGTGCCGGGCATGGTGGCTCACGCCTGTCATCCCAGCACTCGGGAGGCAGAGACAGGAGGATTGCTGAGTTCCAGGCTTGCCTGGGCTACATAGTGAGCTCAGAGTTAGCCTGAACTACAAAGTGAGACCCTGTCTTAAAAAAAAAAAAAAAAAAGCTTGAAAAACTATAAATATTTCAAAATGAAATGAGCTCTTATTGGTTATGGGCACCACCATACAGAGCAGAGATTGTGGGGAACAAGGGACATCAAGCCAAGGAGGACGATGGGACGTGAGCTACTGGAGGATCACTTAGATGTTTCTGAACTTTTACTTGTTTCTCAGGAGCAAAACTGTGGACGTGGAAACAGCAAACCACACAAGAGCATCACAGTTCATCCTCCTGGGGCTCTCAGAGGACCCAGACCTGCAGCCCGTCCTCTTCGGACTCTTCCTGTCCATCTACCTTCTTGCTGTGCTCGGGAACCTGCTCATCATCCTGGCTGTCAGTGCTGACTCCCACCTCCACACCCCCATGTACTTCTTCCTCTCCAACCTGTCCTTTGTGGATGTCTGTTTCATCTCCACCACGGTCCCCAAGATGCTGGTGAACATCCAGGAACAGTGCAAAGACATCTCCTACACAGAGTGCCTCATACAGGTGTATTTTCTTGTACTTTTTGCTGGAATGGACAATTTTCTACTCACTGTGATGGCCTATGACCGCTTCGTGGCCATCTGTCATCCCCTCACCTACACAGTCATCATGAACCCTCGACACTGTAGTTTCTTGGTTCTGATGTCTTGGCTTATTCTTGGCTGGGTCTCCCTGATTCATATTCTACTGATGAAGCCACTGACCTTCCATGTAGCCACTGAAATCCCTCATTTCTTCTGTGAATTAGCTCAGGTTCTCAAGGTGGCCAGCTCCGATACACTTATCAATAACATTGTCTTGCTTCTAGCAACAGCCCTGCTCTGTGTGTTTCCTGCGGCTGGGGTCCTCTTCTCTTACGCTAGGATTGTCTCCTCCTTACTGAGGATGTCCTCCTCTGCCAGCAGGTACAAAGCATTTTCCACCTGTGGCTCTCACCTCTGTGTGGTCTCACTGTTCTATGGCACAGCGCTGGGAGTGTACCTCAGCTCTGCTGTGACCCAGTCTTCCCGGGCGAGCATGGTCGCCTCTGTGATGTACACCGTGGTGACCCCCATGCTGAACCCCTTCATTTACAGCCTGAGGAACAAGGACGTGAAGGGAGCCCTGGGCAGACTCCTCGGCAGAGCTTCTGCTTGTCTTTCATGAACCACAGACCTCAGTAGTAAGTGAACACTGTGGTTTCTTAGGCAAACACTGTGCATTTCAGTATCTGGGTTGCTCTTCCCCTTAACAGACCTGTTCCTTCATTTCTTCTGGCTCTTACAACTTTGTTGTATGTGTTCATAAGTGAAATAAATAGATAACAGGTGTGTAAATATCATATCTGTTTCTGGTATGCAAAACTGAAGATGTTAATGAGTTCTAGAATGTATGATGGATATTGTGAAATAAAAAATATTCAAAGGGAAATGGGGTGGAGGGTGAGTTATAAGGGGTAAAGAAAAAATGTGATGGTAATAAAAAAGGGAAACAAAGCTTATGTATTTAGGGGCGGGGTTGTGGGGTGAATAGGGGATTGGGGGAAAATGAGAATTAAATCATGTCATGTGCTTGTACAAATTCCCAATATTAAATGTGATCATGATGGGTATATACAATGTACCAATAAAGATAAAAATAAACTTTAAAAAAATGACACACTTCTGATTCTTATGGCCTGTGTCTGCTTTGTATCCATCTGTCACCTCTGTGTTACCACACTTTATGGTTTAGCACTAGTATCTTTTCAGGCTTTTGAATTTACTGTTGTACAACTTGAGTGTCTCAAAATTGATGTACTTCAGGGTTTGGAAACTGTACATTTCTCCCTGGCACCTGATACTTTTGTTTAAAATATCAACATGTATTTTATTGTTATCATTTTGGGAATTTTTCCAGTCTCAAGGGTCTTTTACTCCCGCTATAAAATTATTTCCTCACTTGTGAGACATTGGGCAGGAAGTGTAGAGTGTGCGCCACCTACAGATCTCACTGTGCAATTGTTCCCTTCATTTAGGAAACAGTCCTTGAAGTGTGCATTCACCTAATTAGACCACATTCTCCCAAACACGGTGCAATGGCCCCAGGGACGTACAGTGGATACACACTACAATGAATTTCGATACACACTATAATGAATTTCTAGAGTGATAGTTTGAGGAACAAGGGCATTAATAATGATATGAAGAAGTTCCGTAGCACAAATGTGTAATCTCAGGACTTTGGCATCCATTCGGAAAATGCTGTAAAATTTAGCAAAAGTAAGCAAATGGTAGTGTACATCAGGCATTGTTGGTCAAAGTACGTTTGTAGTTTAAGGCTTTTACCTCCCTGCCACATTTCATACTGTAGACCAGGTAATCAACAGTGGCGGAACAGAAGCGCAAAATTTTTAAAGTGGGAGCACATCTTCAGTGTGGAGGGCTAAAAAATTTATATGGATTTTTGCCATCTGTGGTTTCAAAACAATGATACTGAACTATAAATACAAAAAATGCAAGTTATAATTTTATGTATATTTTGCCACAGCAGAAATTGGTATTGGAAATAAAATGGAGATGCATTTCTCAAAAAATCAATCACACACAGAAATACGAGTGCTGTGTTTTCCCTGTCATGTGCAGCAGCTACACATACTGCACCTGAAGGTGGAAGAGAAGCTCTGGGAAGGAGATCGCAGGAGAGTGCCTGGCTGTGACCGACACGCACAGTATACATGCGGGAAAATGTCACACTGGGTCACTGTGACAGGTACGATGTATGTGCATTAATAAAAGAGAAGAAAGATGAATCACTCATAAGCTTCTGCTCAGTAGAATAAGAAAATACCCTTCACAGGAAATTTACTGTTTCTTCTTCTTCTTCTTCTTCTTCTTCTTCTTCTTCTTCTTCTTCTTCTTCTTCTTCTTCTTCTTCTTCTTCTTCTTCTTCTTCTTCTTCTTCTTCTTCTTCTTCTCCTTCTTCTTCTTCTTCTTTCTTTTCTTTTCTTCTCCTCCTCCTCCTTCTTCTTCGTTTCCTTCTTCCTCCTCCTCTTCGCCTTCTCCTTCTTCTTTCTTCTTTTTGTCTTCTTTTGCTTCACATTCCTTCTCCTCTTTCTCTTCTTTTCTTCTTCCTCTTCTTTTCTTCTTTTTCTTCCTCTTCTTCTCATCCTGCTCCTCCTCTTCCTCCTCCTTCTCCTTTTTCTCCTCCTTTTTCCTCCAGTTATATTAAGAAATCCCTGGAGATTTGTCAAATGTAGGAACACTTGACTAATTATGCGTTCTGTGTCCAGAAGCTCCGAGATCAAGCATTAATAGCCAGCAATCAACCTGTGCCTCCTTTATGCTGATTGTTCAGTCTGGCAAGCTCATAATTTGATGAGTACAATTTCTTGTATTTATGACTGAGCGCTTCAGCAGCAGGAAGAGCTCAGAACTCAGGTTTCAGTTCTCACCTTCTTGTGCTTAGCTTGCCATCTCACATCAAACTTTCTGACCCATACATTCAGGCACTTACTCCAGCTCCCCGAGGCGATGCAGGCTGATTGCTCAGCTCCCACTGTGCTTCTGGGAGGGGACATGGAAACAGAAAACTTCAGGTCACAAGGTAAACAGACTGAGTTACTTCCTCACCTCTACCTGGGAATCATAAATACTGACTCTTGCAATAGAAAATCACTTCAAATTTGCATACATAGAAAATGTTGGTCTATTTTATCAATCTATTTAATTGGAAATTTTTTTCTTTCTTTTTTTTTTTTTTTGAGACAGGGTCTCACTTTGTAGTTCAGGCTGGCACTGAGCTCACTATGTAGCCCAGGCAAGCCTCGAACTCAGCAATCCTCCTGTCTCTGCCTCCTGAGTACTGGGATTACAGGCGTGAACCACCACGCCCGGCTGGAAATATTTTTAATACCCTTTTGCTGTACCCTCAACTGGAAACCTGTCTATACAGATTATCTTCATTTAAAGTTCTTCAGTGATCTTTCCTTACCCCAAAGTTGAAGACCACCACCTTAGAATACTTCTTTAGAAAGTATTTAGAAAGTAACTCCTTAGTATTAGCTTACTGTCAAAATATCTACTTCCAGTGCCAGGCATGGTGGCTCACACCTGTAATTCTAGCACTCGAGAGGCAGAGGCAGAAGGATTACTGAGTTCCAGGCTTGCCTGGGCTACATAGTGAGCTCAGGGCCAGCCTGACCTATGAAGTGAGACCCTGTCTCAAAAAAAAAAAAATCTACTTCCTGAAATAAAACACCAGTTTTTAGTAAGGCTTGCTCCAGAATTGATGCTTTACACAGATTTGAATTTTGTGCTGCCGCTGAGGAAATCTTCAGTTACTGCTTCCTAATTTCATCCTCACCACTGTCCTCCTCATGTCTACCATAATTATTTTCAAGTGTTGGGGAAATAGTTTACTGATACCAACAGGATGCTATCATGGGTTGGATGTCTATGAAAAACAGGACTAGTGTGGAAGGGAAGGAAAACTTTGACTGAGATTTTGGGTGCCTCATAATAATCAAGTATATACGTTCCACAGGCCTCTTAGCTGAAGTTGTGCACAGGCTTATCACCCAGCCTCACTGTCCAAGCTTTCAGGGATGTCTTCATGATGGAAAGTAATGTTTCCAATAGTCCTTTCTTCCTCCATTTCTTTCTGAGTTAATCTATGTGTCTACTGTGGTATGTACAAACAGATCAGAAACTCATCTACCTGAGGACAAGAAAAGATTGATATGGACAATGTCAAATATGAGCTTATTGGTTTTTTTATGATTTTATTTTTATTTTCCTTTTTTTTCCTGTATTGAGTTTATTGGTACATTTTAGATACACATCACGGTCACATTCAACAATGGTGATTTATACCTGTACATGATATATCTTGATTCTCATTCATTGTGTCTTAAATGAATATCAAAGAGGACATATGGTTAAGATGTCAAATGTATAAAAAGAAACCCTGGAAAATTGAGTGGTGATATCATACCATATTACCTTGAAATCTACATGCACAGAGCTTATAAGTATTCATATTGTCCATATTACTGCAATCCTTGAAACCTCTGAAATTTAATAGAAGTCAAAACAAGCATATCCACCAAAAAATGGGGTTTCTCTCTTTAGACAGAAGTCTTAAGACTACTATTTGTTGGAGGTCATCTCAGAAGTCTGGCTATGCAAGCTGTCCTTGACTTGGGGTCCTTTATGCTTGGAAGGCCAAACATGCAGAGGTTAAAGATAGCTTCATTGGACATCCTGTTAAAGGACACTGTGGATCAGCTTCTCCGTGAGACACTCTGCAATGACCTTCCTGTTCTACACTTACACTTGTTCTGTGAGGAAAGATACAATGATGAGTTCTCTTAGCCTTCTTCTTCATGCTGTGCCCATGTTCGGCAGTTTATCATTAGGAAGAATATGAAGATAGAAAGATTGACCAGACGGTGTTGGGATGATGCATTCCTTTGTACTTGTACACTATACAAACCTTGTCTGCAAAAATAAAGTTTGCCTTTAGTCTGCAAAGATTTCTGGTCCCCCGTGCCCTTCTTTTCTTTCTTACAGTTCATCTATATTTAAAGCACCCAGTCAGCAGAGACCACGATTATCTTTGTTGGTATTTTCCTTTTTAAATGAAGTTCTCAGCTTTTTATTTCCTTTGTTCATGTGGAAAGGTATAGACAACTAAAAGTTACCTTTCAAGCAATTTCAGTGCAGAGTTTGGTCCATAAATTATAATATTGGTAATATGCTACCATCGCTCTTGTCTCCAAAAATTTTTCACTTTCCCATCTAAAATTTGTACCTGCATGAAGAACATTAAATACCACCATCCTCCCAAACACTCTGGATTCTGTACTGAAGCATCATATAAAGTTCAAGACATCCAACTTCAGAAACAATAAATCCAAAGAGGCAATATTGACAGATAAATTTTGGACTGTCTTCTTTAGGCCACATTGTCTAAACTACATTGCAAATGAATGGCAAATGTCCTGAGATCAGATTTTCCAAAGATGAAGATTCTTCAGGGCACTACTAATGGCCCTGTTCCTGAGACTGTAGATGAAGGGGTTCAGCATAGGAGTGACCACAGTGTACATCAGTGAGGCGATCATGCCCTTGCTGGGACTATTTGACACACTTGAACTAAGATACGTTCCAAGGCTTGTTCCATAAAATAAGCAGACAGCTGACAGGTGAGAGCTACAGGTAGAAAAGGCTTTGTGCCTCCCACCAGACGTTGGGATTTTCAGAAGGGCAGATACAATTTTATAGTAGGAGAAAATGATCCCTGACATGGGAAAAAGACCAAATAGGGTACCAACCATATATGTGACTGTGTTTTTAATTAAGGTGTCAGAACATACAAGGCCAAGGAGTTGAGAAGGGTCACAAAAGAAACTGGCAATTTCCACACTTTTGAAACAGGTAACTTGTAAGACAATCAAAATATGCAGTTGGGAACCCAAAAGGCTAACAAAGACTGACAGCAAAAGTAGTAAGACACAGAGACGAGAGTTCATAATGACTGCATAATGCAGGGGGTGGCAGATGGCTACAAAGCGGTCATAGGCCATCACTGTCAGAAGCATGTTGTCCATACATCCAAAAATGATAAAAAAGGACATCTGCGTAAGGCAGTCTGTATAAGAGATGGCTCTACTGTGAGTCAGGATGTCCATAATCACCTTGGGGACCGTGGTGGAGGTGAAACAGATGTCCACGAAGGACAGGTTGGAGAGGAAGAAGTACATGGGGGTGTGGAGGTGGGAGTCAGCACTGACGGCCAGGATGATGAGCAGGTTCCCGAGCACCGTGACCAGGTACATGGACAGGAAGAGTCTGAAGAGGACGGGCTGCAGGTCTGGGTCCTCTGAGAAGTGCGCAAAGTAAAACTCCAAAATATGTGAAAGATTATATCTTTCCATGTGGCTCAGGCACTTTAAAACAACTTACACTAAAACATGAAACAAAAAATACCATAAAAGGGACTGGGGATTTAGTTCAAGCAGTACCCCACCAACCTTGGCTGCACAAGGGCCCGAGTTCAATCCCTGGTACTGCAAAAAAAAAAAAAAAAAAAAAAAACTCTGCATACATGCTGAGTTCAATTATTCATAAGCAAATACCTCCCACCAGAGAGCCACAGACTCCAAAATATTGCTCTACTATGAAAAGCTCCACCACTGAGAGCTCACTGATGAGGGGTTTGTTCGCCTCCCTTTGTACACTCCTACTCTACAGCTACTCTTCTGTTCAGTGTAAGAAGACAACAGACATAAGTTTCTGAATCCTTGACCCTAGTGAAATGAAGCAAACTTTTTTACAAAAAGTATAGAAGGTAGTTGAGCTATCTCTCATTAAGAAAATGTGATTTTGTTAGGAGAAAATTGAATTGCATTCAAATATTCTGTTTTTTGAACTCATCAAATGCCACAATTGTAATCCCTGGATTACAATGTTTACATACACTAAAAAATATAAGGCTGGATTATTTGATTTAAATTAAATTATCTTCTATCAGAACACATTGTGTCAAGCCATTTTGATGAAAAGGAATTAATTTTTCATTTTTTCTGGCTTTTCTGTTTCATCTTTTAAGGATGTGAGAGCTTACCCAGTTTTTGCATACAAATTGTGTATAAATTATAAATTATTTAATATGAACCCTATCCTTGTCTGTGTTGTGTTTGTGGGTATAGGTATATATATACATATATACATATATATATATGTAAATCCCCAAATGGCATCATAAATAATGTAAGCAAGCACACCTTCTAACTCAACTGCAATAGACAAAGGTATGTGCAATCTTACAAACACATATGCAAATACTGTATTCCCTCTGGTCTGTAAACTGGGGATAAGAATTACCTACCTTCTATGTTGCTGTAAGAAAATGTTTTGAAAAAAATCACTTAATTTGTGTCACTGTTGCTTCCAATTTAGGAAACATATTTATCAGGAGATACTCTAGTTTTAGCCTAATATATTTCATCAGCATATCTACCTTTCAAATTTTTGAGTCACTTTCTTAAACAAGAGTTGAGAACCACAGACTTTGAATATTTGCTCTCATTTAGAAAACTTCCCATTCAGCAACCTCTATAAATGTCAACATATAAATATTCAATAACATTTACACCCACATTAATCTTCTTTACATATATGAACAATTTTAGTAACAATTGTTTTAGGAACAATTTCTCTTCCTCTCCTGTCCTCAAAGGAATCTGTTGCCCTCAATATTCTTATTGAATTCTTTAGTGGTACATTTTATATGTACATCATGATCACACTCAATATTGAGAATTTGTACCAGTATGTGACAAGAGTTACTTCTCATTTTTACCCATGTTGCCCTGAATTTTATGGGTAGATTTTCATCTCACTGTTACTAGGTCAACAATGATTTATGAATACACAATTTTCTTAAAAATTTACCCAAAAAGGGGGGCAAAGGACTTAGCTCAGTGGTTCCACTGTCTGCCTGGCAAGCACAAAGTTCCAGATTTGATCCCTGTTACTACATACCACAATGCTGGGCATGGTGACTCATGCCTGTAATCCCAGCACTTAGGAGGCAGAAGTGGGAGGATTGCTGTGAGTTCAAGGCCAGCCTTGGCTACATAGTGAGTTCAGAGCCACCCAGAATTACAAAGCAAGACCCTGTCTCAAAAACTATTTTAAAAATTCCTAAAAGGGACCTAAAACTCATCTAAGTAGTGTGTAACAAAACACCCATTGCCCCCAGTAGACTAGGCTAAACCCATGCACAATGGTTTTAGATCTTCTTTAACTAATGCACCATCTTATCAGACAGAAAGGTCTCATTTACCTTGTAAGTTAATTATTGTGACAATATTTTCAAAATTCTTGTGTCTCTTCTTTGTGGAGTGAGATGAAATCTCAATGAGAAAGACAGATGTACACCCTTGTTCATAGCAGCTCAGTTCGTGATAGCTCAATCTTGGAAACAACCCAAATGTCCATCAACTGGAGAGTGGATAAAGAAGATGTGGTTTTTTTACAAAATGGAGTATTACTCTGCCATAAAGAATGACAAGATCGATCCATTTAGGTGCAAATGGAGACACCTGGAGGATATACTAAT
>PVIC010047466.1:0-13865 GCA_004025085.1 Thryonomys swinderianus | reverse complement strand
GCCGGAACCACTGAGCTAAATCTCCAGCCCTATACATTTTTGATATGTCTTTGGTTGGCTTTTTGTGTTGGAACTCCCCTTCCAGTTTGCTGCTTGTCTTTTTCTAACTGAAATGATGCTTTTGGATGAATAGAGTGTTGATACTAATGTAACAAAACTGTCATTGTTTCTTTCATACCATTTTGTGTGTTTCTTATGGGAGGTCAGGGCAAGCTTACTCAGAAACCATCTTTCCATTTGAATATTATCAGAGTATTCTAACATTTTTTACTAATAAGTGAAATCAATAGATCACAGATAGACAATTTCCGGATCTTCTCTTTGGCATGAATACCTGTAGATGCAAATGAGCTCTAGAAAGTGGGACAGCTTTTATAGAGTGGAAAATTTCTATAGGAAACTTGGTGTGGGAATGTGATGAGGGGAAGGAATAAATATGATATAGAAAGAAAATAAAAGAGCATGTATAAAGGAGGTGAAGAGGGGTGGGTGGGTAGGGATATGGGTAAAAATGAGAATCAACTTGTGTCATATACTGGTACAAATTCCCCAATGTTATACGTGATTTTGAGATGTATATAAATTGTACCAATAAAGAATTCAATTAAAAATTTGAATTTTTATTGGTACATTATATATACACGTCGTGATCATACACAATACTGAGCATTTGTACCAGCATGGGACACAATTTAATGCTCACTTTTTCCAACTCTTTTTTTCTCGTGGATTCTGCTCTTTAGTGCAGGTGGGATTTGTGCTCAGTGGAGGCACAGTGACACCTTCCTCCCTATGAGTAACCAAATGAAGGGGTCCTTCGGCATCCACCATTTCTCCAGCAGTTTTAGCCGAAAGCCCTCTCGATCAAGTTCCACTTACGACGTCAGGGTCCCTCCACGTTCTCTCTTGTGACTCAGGAAGCGACCGGCCTGTCTGCATTCCGGCGCCGCACAGCCCACTATCAGTGACGTCACGCAGACCCAGGCTAGCCACGGGGCACCTTTTAGAGCCAAGTGCCCCAACTTTGAGCCCTGTTCTACTCGCTCATCACCAAGGGCCAGCGCTGCAGTTGAACCGGCACACTGAGGTTTAGTTTAAAAAAACCTCTACATTAGCATCTTTTGCCTTAAAAGAAAAATAAATACCGAGTATGCTACAGGCTCGCCACCGTGACCTAGGACTGGGGAGAGCGGGTGTCAGCTTCTCCCCCGACTGACCTCCCTCCAGGCTGCCTTGGGCGACCTGAGCTCTTTCTATCTCCTGCAGATTTCAACTCAGCCTCTCAAATTTTCAAACCGTCTTTGAAGAATTGGGATGAAATTCCATTAAATCAGTTTAGGAAAATTTATCCTGATCGTCACGGAGAGCCTTTTGTATGGCTACTTATACCGTGTCTACCAGGGTATTTGGGTCTTAATAAGTTTCAATAAAGTTTTAGTGTTCTGTTATAGGTGTTGTACCACCTTTAGCAGAACCATTTATATGTACCATATGTTTTTATTGCCTTTGCAAATAAAGGGTATCTTTTTATTTTTGCTTGGATGTAGAAATTCAGTTTAAAAATATACTGTTCCATATGTTACTGTTTCAAAGAGTACCTCTTGTAGTGATTTGTAGGTTCTCTGGGATTTCCTACATCAGTTATAAGCTGTAAAAAGTGTTTTACTTTCTTTATTTTCTTTCTCTAAGTTAATTTTACCCTTCATTTTGTTGGCTAGGATTTACAAAACAATATGAAATAGAAATGGTAGGAAAGGTGAGTATTCTTGCCTTGTTAATAAGAATATTGATTCTAATGGGTCAGCATGAACAGTATTTTGTATATATTTGGCTATGTATGATTGATCATGTTAACACAATGCCTTATACTCCTTGCTTGCAAAGGGTTTAAAAAACCTGAGTGTGTACTGGGTTCATGCATCTGCTGTGCAATATTGTGGAGCTGGTATTTTCACTCAGGAGAAAGCCTTTGAGGTACCTCAATCCTGTTGGGTCAGAAGGTTTTTATCCTTGAGTGGTGTCCCTCCCATCCACACATGGAGAATTCAGCACAACCCACTCATACATTCACCCACTGGAGACTTTTCAGGAGGGCTCCAGGTTGCAGCGAATCTGAATAACCTTGGTATAAACATACTCATGGTTCTTTGTTCCCTTGACATAAACATTCAAATGTAATTTTTCATTTGTGAGTAATACTTTGGAGTGAGACTGCTGAATCAGACGGTTAGTGAACCTAACATGTTGTAAGAGATTACTCCAGTGTCTTCTAGAGGAGTCTTTCCATTTTACATTCCCAGCAGCAATGTAGAAAAGGCCCAATTGCTCAGTATTTTTAACTCTAGAAAGTGTATAATGTGTCATCATAATTTTAATTTGCGTTTTCCTAATAGTAATGATGCTGACCATAAATCATATGTTGGTCATTGGTTTCCTCTTCTTGAGAAAGTTAATGTTGAAGATTTTTGCTCATTTTTAAACTGGATTGCTTACTTTCTTATTGTTGAGTTTTAAAAATGTTTTTATATCTTTCTGACTGCAAGATTTTTATTACTTATGTAATTTCTGAATATTTCTTTCAGGCTTTTATCTTTTTGTTCTCTTCATTCCCAGAGAACTATTTTATTTTGATGAAATTTAATTTAGTATTCTCTCTCTCCCTCTTTCTTATTTTTCATATGTGTGGATCCAGGGATTGAACTTAGGCTCTTGTGTTTCTGAGGTAGATGTGGTACCTCCTGAGCTAAATCCCCAGTCTCAACATTTTTTCTTTTTGTGATTCATGATTTTGTGATCATAGCTCTCATAACAACTCTGTCATGACTTCTTCGGATGGTTTATAATTTTTAGAGTTTTATGTTTTGATCTTTGATCTGGGAAGCATGATAAGGGGACCTTAGGTTGGTGCTCATTTGTTTATACATTCTCTGTTCAGTATTTCACCATCACTTGATAAACCATGTTCCCTAAGTGGTTGTCTTCATAACTTTGACAAGTCCAGGGACCTCTCATAGATTGCTTTGGGATTTCTACA
Organism: Thryonomys swinderianus; assembly: GCA_004025085.1. Classification (NCBI taxonomy): domain Eukaryota; kingdom Metazoa; phylum Chordata; class Mammalia; order Rodentia; family Thryonomyidae; genus Thryonomys; species Thryonomys swinderianus. Next base: position 10,831 of record PVIC010047466.1, on the reverse strand, counting down.
AAATAATTTATTATTTCATTTCTATGGTATTGTTCTTTTAATAGTTTTTCTTACTGTATTGCACTGTCTAAATATACAGCATCTTTGAGGCAAAGAAAGGAGCAGACATCTTGCCTTGTGCATGGTCTATGGAAAAGAAACAAATATTTTACCATTAACTCTGACGTTGGCCGAAGAGACTTTGGTCACAAATTAAGGAAATTCCATTTTATACCTATCTTGGTAGAGTTTTGATTTTTTTAAAATCAAGAATACATTTTCAGGGCTAGGGATTTAGCTCAAGTGGTACCTCACCAATCTTGGATGCACAAGGGACTGAGTTCAATCCCTGGTACCAAAAAAAAAAAAAAAGAATACATTTTCATTTTTGTTAAAATCTTTTTATATATAAATTGAATATTTACTTTTTCTTCTTCATTTTTTTAAAATAATAACTTCATTATGGCTATATTATTAACTGGATGTTTATGAGCTTTATTTGGTATGAGTACAAGTCTTTTATTGCTGGTTTTGTTTGGTGGTTTGGTTTGTGTGGTGCTGGCCGAAGAACCCAAAGCCTTGTGCATGCTAGGGGAAGCCTTTTCCACTGAGCTACATCATCAATGGGATGATTTGTTAGAATTTTATTGAAGAATTTTTCTTCTGTATTCATTAAGTATATTTTTCCATAATTTCCTTTGTGTACTTTGATGTCAGAGTAATGCTGGACTCACAAAATGAATTTAGAGATATCCTTCCTTCCTTTATTCCCCAAGAGAGACTACAGAGAACTTGATATTTCTTCTTTAAATATTTGGTAGTATTTGGCTCTGAAATCACACAGTCCCAGACTGTTTGGGGAAGAACAATTCTATGTATAAAACCAACTTTCTAGTAAACACAACTGTTCAGGTTGCCCATTTCTTTTTGGGAGACTGTTGTTGGTTTATGGCTAAGAAAGACATGTCGGTTCCAGTTCCGTCTACTCCGTCAGATTCTGCGTGTGCAGTACCCTTTCACCGTTGTGCTAATGCCTGGGGCGTCTATGGCAAAGCCTCCTTTCTGTTCTTGCTCTTCCTGATTTGTGTCTTTTTTCCTATTGCCCAGCTACAGGTTTGTTGTTTACAAGCCACATCGGGAGTTCTTTGAGGTTCAGTATTGTTTTTCTGTTTTCAGTTCTGTCTACTCTTAATTTTTCACATATCTTGATGCTCTGTTGTTAAATACGTGCATATGTAGACTTTTGCTTTTGGAAAATAGACTTCATCATCCTTATGATTCTTGTATCTTCTAGCAAACTGATCCAACATTATGTATGTCCTTCTCTGCAGGCAGTAATTTTTCTTACTTATAAATCTACTTTGTCCAATATTAATACACTTGCTCTTGCTTCCGATGGATTAATGTTTTCACAGAATATCCTCTTTCCTTTTTTTAATTACCTATATGATTGAATTTACACAACAGATTACATTTATGTGATGAATGAGTGGCTTACAGGGAGCATGCACTTGAGTCTTCTTTTTTTTAATTGTCTGGTTTGAGAATCTTTGTCTTTAAGTGTCTTATTTAAATTATTTACATTTAATATAATTATTGAGTGCTTTTAGTAAAGTATACTGCTTTATTTTTTTATCTTTTAAAATATTTTATTTTCCCTTCCTTTTGTTACTTTGGATTATTTAAACTGTTTTGACCTATTTAATGAGTTTTTCACTGCTTGTCTTTTATAGATTTCGGTGGTTACCAAAGGATTGCAATATGCACACTTAGTATTTCACAATGTTTCTAGATTTTGTGTTCTGCCATTTTCTGTGAGGCACAGAAGCCTTTTTGCCATACAGATCCTTTTACATTTTTTGCTTGCTGACTGTTCCCTTCTTATATTTTTTATGTCCCACATTGAGAAAACCCATCAAACAACGTTAGAATTTTGGCATTATATTACCTTTATTTCCAGAGAGTACTTGCACTGGCTGAGTTGGAAGTTATCAGTCTGCAATGGTTTCTCCACTGTTCTTTGCTCCTGACTAGAAGCCGCCCTTGAGAAGCTGCCTTCTCGAGAATACGACGGCGCACTGAGGAGTCCCACAACTGGGTCATCAGTCCCCTGTGGTCCTTACAGCAGCATGGCAAAGTGCAATGTGCTCATGACTGCCACATTTGCTTTACACTTTTGGCTTCCACCCTGACAGTAGTGTAGGGATGAGGGAGTAGCGCCAGGGATTAGCCAGGCTACAGCAACCACTAATGAGAGACAGAGTCCTCTGGTCATGCTAGAGTTGGGAAGAAAGGCTCAGATTTTGCATATATTTTTGATGTAAGTCTAACAGAAGTTTGAGTAGTCTTGATGCATGGAACTGTGTGGTCCTTCAGATTACATATCTGAGAAAAAAGCCGAAAAGAGAAAAGGTTCATTTTGGCTCGTGGCTTTGGAGAATTCAGTCCATGGTAAGCTGCCTTTATTGTTTTTAGGACTGAGGTGAGGCAGAAATATCATGACAAAAGGCTGTGGTGGAGAAAAGTTGCTCAACCAGGTGCATGCAGGAGGCAGAAAGAGAGACAATGAGGCAGAGAGGAAGAGCTGTGACCAGATGCAGTCACCAAGGCCACATCATATGATCCACTACCTTCCAGGGGAATCTACCTCCTGCCTCCATCTCCTTGAAGTTATGACCCCCTAAAGGATGAATACACTGAGGAGTGAGGGCCGTATGATCCAGAATCATATTTTCTGAACACAAGGACTTGCTGAGGGACATTTCAGATCTAACCTACAGCTGGGACAAAAGGAATCATTCAAGTTTTTGGCTTGCTTGAACAGCTCAGAAACATCACGAGGAAAGAGCAACAAAGATAGAAATGGAAGATGTTGAGTATGGAATTCAGCACTTGTTTATAGGCAGTTAAGATTCAGAGGGTGGGCAAAAGAAATGCTCCCTGGAGAATATGTCCAGTTTTTAAGAGATGACAGAGGAAAAATGAAAGGTTAGCAGGGATGTGGAAGAACAAGACCCAGGAGAGTGAGGAGACTGGCAATTAACTGGGAGACCTTTACTGCAGACAAAGCTGATGTTTTCCATTGTCTGGGTCAACACGGCCACCTTATATGCATGTGTGACATGACACTTAATTGGCAGCTGAAATCAAAAGCGGCATCGGAGACTTTCATGAAAATGAATCCTCGGCAGCTCAGGTTTTTTTCAAAATTGAAAGAGTCCTGAGAGATTTTCATTTCTCCCTCTCAGTAAAAGAGTATGGAAATTGAGGCCAGGTGGTGATGCAAGGGACATAATCCAAAACCACAAAGTCTTTTAATCTCAAGAACGGCAGTAAGCCCAGCTGTGATGTGTAGTGTCCTGGCCCTCGTTTCGGAATCTGGGGCAGGCCTTCTGATCTCCATAAAAGGGGTATCACAGGATGCACCCCAGTCCCAAGAACACCTCTAGGGGAACAAATTAGTATACTATGACCATGGTTCTTAAAACTCTGCATCAAGACACCAGCTCACCCGAACTCCTGCAGTCCTAAAGCGTTTTAAAGGCATCAGAGAGGGAAGACACATTCTCAGACATTCCAGACCCACTATCCGCACCCCAGCCTCTCGCCCAGACGTGGGTGACGTGAATGTCCACCTCACCCGCCACCATGTCAGGAGGACCACCTTGATTTTCAGTAGCAGAAGCAATATTTTCTTTCTGCAGGCCTAAGACAACTGTGCACGTTTGTCTCTTAAGTCATAAGTCTTTGCTTCGTCTCAGAATTGATCTGTATAATTTTCATGTCCTGTCAGTCAGCCTTGCTTTCATAACAGTATGGATCGCTGAAGTTGCAGAGATCCATACTCCCACTTCTCGCTTGTGCATGTGTGGGCTGCTGCTCAGCTGTGCTCTAGGTTGTGGGTCTGTGGGATGGAGCTCTAGCTACCCTGTGTTTTCTCATCCTGGAGCCAGGGCAAGTGGACAAAACCGTCTAGGACATACCATTGTCATGCATGAGGCCAGAAGAGTGATAAAAGGAGCTTGCAACATTTCTTGAAGCCCCGGCTTGAGTACAAGATGCTTTATGCTTTCCACCTGCTCCTGGGCAAGTCCAAAGTGCATGAGGTAAGGATTCCATGGCTTCTGCCAGGAGAAGCAGCAGACAGGGCAATCATAGAGATGCGTGAAGAAGTGTTTGGGAAAAATTACGTACTCAACTATGTCTTATTTACCTGGTTCTGAGAGCTTAGAAAACAGAGCCTGGAAACACCCCTCCTTTGACATCCACAGGACCTAGCACCATGGCTGACATCAGCACAGCAAAGGCAGCCTGTGCTTTAAGGCATCTTCACACTACTCATAGACTTTCATTCATGATTCATTTCCAGGCTACTGAAACTCCGTGAAGAAGCAAAACCAATTTGATCCTAAAATTTCTTCAAAGTATTTTAGCTCCTTTTCCATGGCCATTGTGTGTGTATGAACCTGAGAGTAGGAAATTGAACAGGAGGCATGAGGAGATTCGGTGCCTTGGGTACAGACAGGCTGGTTTGCATCCTGCCACTCACAGTGACCAACTCAGTGGTCAGTGGCAAACTCACCAAGTCACTTCATCTCTAGGAACTCAATTCCTAGTGCATAAAGAGAAGACAAGAACTCCTGACCCATTGATAGGTAAAGAAAATGTGTGCAAATATACATGGCTCCACAAAGTTCTGGAGCTCAGCAATCATAGCTAACATACATATAGCATTGCCCAGTATTTAATGAACCCATGCTAATCAAATCCAGGAAGCTGTGCTTCTGATCCTTTCAGTTGATCTCCTCCATGCAGTGGGTGATTTGCTTCTGTTAGTCGTGGCTTTGTCTCTGCCTGGCTCTGGCTCTGTCTCTCAGGCTGGGCCATTTGGAGCTGCGACGTCATGGCCTGAGTAAGCAGCCAGCTCCTGCAGAAAGCCACAAAGCGAGGTGATATGGACCACACAGCCCACTGTCAGCTGTGCAACTTTGGTCTAACCCTTTCCTTTACTGGGCCTCAGTTTCCTCCTAGGTGAGCAAAACAACCTCATAATTACATCCCATTAGAAATGATTTGGGTCCCTGTTGTAAGTACCATGACTGTGGCTGGTTATTTTGAAAAGCTGAAGTGTGAAACGCACTGCTCTGATTCACTTTGCCAAACTGGCCAAGATGTTTTATTTCAGTGGCGTGACCCAGAAAAAAATGAGTTTGATTGCTGTGCCTCAGTTAGCTAGATAGTGGAGTCAAAGAGCCACTGGGATTCTTTCCTTTGTAGCCAGCCTCTTTGTGAATCGGTGTTTCAGTTTTTTGTCCCGAAAAGGCAGTTCTGTCTGTGACATGAGCTCGCGGCTCTGGAGGCCTCTCAGGTGGGAGCTTGCTGGATTGTTCTTTTTCTCTGCGTCAGCCTGTGAGAGAGGCTCTGGCTTGAGCAGAGGCCTCCTTGTCTCTGAGGCTGCTTTTTCTCATCTTCTCTCTTTTGCCAATAGCAATGGTAATTATTGCTTGTTCCGATCTCCGAGGACAAATTTCTCCTCTTCGCACTGACTGCCTGAGTGTCCTCTTCCAGGAGCGAAGGGACAGATGACTTGATGCGACTTCACAGGAGAGAAATGTGGCTCTAGGCAATTAGATCTGCTCTGTGCCCCAGAACCTAGGCCCTGCTGTGTCACACCGGGTCTGCGCACCTCGGGCTCCTCCTCCCAGGCAGCTGGTGCTGCAGAATAGCTGCTGTGTTTCCCTCAGGGCCACATGCCTGTGCTCCTGAGCACAGCCAGGAATGGCCTCCTATTCCAAGGTAGATTTTTTTAGAAATCTCACGTATCTGTGTGAGCTAGTTTTTCATAAAATAACTAAGAGCTACAATTTGGAGGAGCAGTTTCTTTGGCTCCCAGCTCTGGGGGATCCAGCCCACGCCAGGCCTGCTCCAAAGCAGCAGCCTACAGTGAGGGGCCTGGCGAAGCGAAGCTGCTCTGTTCATGGCAGCTGCGAAGCAGAGCAGAGGAACAGTGCGGAGAAGGAGGGCAGGGGCAGGTGCCTTCTCGAGGTCGCGGTTCTATGACCCACCTGCTCCTCTCCAATCACACTGATAACTAAGCTTAACCCTCAGGATCATCTAGAGAACATTATCAAAGCAATACTTGAGGCGACTGTCCCTGAGAGATATTCAGAGACTGTGCTGTATAATTTACCCCCAGGGACGGTGACACTCCGTACCCTGCAGCAGTCCCTGTCTGTGGGGCGGAGGATGACTACTGCCCGGCTTTGTCCCTGGCTCTGTCAGGAGGTAGGTGACACTGAGAACCAGTCCACGGTGAAGCGCCTGGGCTCAACGCACCAGCCCATGGGCCCCTACACCTCGCTGTGTCCGAGGTGCATCATGGGCTGTGGCCGCACTTCTGCTGGTCAGCCGAAGTTTCCAGCAATCATCTCCCACGGACCTGCCTCTTGTGAGATTCTCATGTGCTCATCAAAGAGCTTCTTAGAAGATACAAGATCACCTGGGGTTGGGGGCAGACAGGACAGGCAGGGTGGAACAGAGGGGGAGGAGGGCAGGGCGGGGGGATCAGAGTGCCGGTGGAGCTGCAGAAGGACGTGGCGTCCAGGTGTTCAGAACACGATGTTACAGGTCCACCGAGCTGACTCGGACTCACTAGGGAGCCGCTCTTGGTTCCCAACAGAAGGGCCTGTGCTGAAGCTGAATCCCGACCCCAGCCTATCTGCCTTTTGTTGTGACCTCGGACACTCTCTGCTCATAATGTCTCACCCTAGAGGTGGTGGACCTGCTCAAGAAGAAACACCAGGCTGGCGATGTGCTTAAAGACATGGGTAGATCTGTGTCCTTCAAAGCCATCCAGCAGGGGTGCCCCCCACTGACCAGTGAGCTGGTCCTAGCTGAAGGGAAGCCCCTCTGGAGAAGGGGACCTCAGCCAGGGATGAGGTCAGGTTTGAAGCCCTGAGGAGACCGCTTTCAACTCCTGCTCTCATGGTGTCTGTGTTTATAAAACCTTGAAGGCAGGGGAATGACCTTCTGCAGTGATGTACGGCAAATCACCTACTGGCCTCTGGGCCTCCTCTTGGTCATCTGGGCCACGGGCCAAGTCCATGTGCTTCTCACACCAGCCTCAAGACATCACAGAGAGCCAAGGTTGGGGGAAGGTTACAGGTGCAAAGCTATTCTCCCGGCACCCGTGGAGCACAGGTGTCACGGGTGACCTTTCATGGTGTTCTTGTCACCTTTCCTTGGCAGCACCATCATCTAAAGGTTGAGATCCTTATTTTAGAGATGAGAAAACTGCAGCTCAGAGACTGAGTACCCATCCAGAGTCCTATGGGTGGTGAGTCACAGAACAGAGTGAATTCTGGGGCCATGAGGGCTCAGGATCCTTCTTTACTGTGGAGGGTGGAGCTAGAATTTTGTTAAGAGAATAAAAAGGTAACCACAAGGTTCAGGATTTATTTCAGTGGCACCGCACATGCCTTGGGAGCACATGGTTGTGAGTTCAATCCCCGGTACTGCAAAAAAAACAAACAACAACAAAAAAAAAACAGAAAACCAGAAGAGTTTAAGGTCAAGTGTTTATTTACATTTCTGAAATCTTGAGTCCTAGACCATGATAATATCCATGGCTCAAATTATATATATATATATGCACACACACACACACACACACATATTGGTACAGCAAGGGTGGTTATTGCAGGATGAGGGGGATGCAGAGTTTGAAGTGAGATGTTCTGAGCACCAGCCTTCAGGAGGGCTTCCCAAGGCCATTACCTCCTGGCATCGCGGCCTTCGCAAGTTCCCTGGCCTTGGTGCAACTCGATGACCGGCTCCCACCCAATGAGAATACATGGGGACGCTGATGGAGGTCATCAGCTTGCTGACTTCCGTCGTGCTAGTGTTTGTCTCCGGTTCCTTGTCCATGACTCCTTGGATGGAGAGAGTCACTTTGGCCCATTGGGAGTCAAGGATCGTCCACAACCATAAAGCAACCTTGGATAAGGGTTGTTGTCCCCGTTGAACACAGATGATCGTGACTTCTGTTTATGCCTGTTCTGAAAAGCAGGGGAAGGAACCAGGCTCACGCCTTGATCTTAGCCTCTTACAAGACCCTGAAGTGAAGGACTCAGCTAAAATAGGTTCAAATTCCTGACCCATGGAAGCTACAGAATAATCATCGCATGTTACTCAAAGTCGCTAAGCTTTGGGGCCTTTGTTGTTCAACAGTCAATAAGTGATGCATGAATAGGTGTATATTCACCACACAGTACAGGTTCAATGTCCAGTACGGCCTGGGAGCACACTCCAAAATGAAACTTATTAACCTCTCTGCACTCACCCCTGTGTCTTCCTATCCTATAAAATAAATGCAGATGATAAATACCATCACATTTGTTCAGTTCAGATTTTGCTGCCACATGAATTTGTGCCAAACTTATGAATGAACATCTGGCTTTCAGAACTTTCTGGATTTCAGGATTTCAGATAAATAGCTTTGGACTTCTCGCATATCCCTGATGGATGTCACCAGGATCAAATGAGACTTACCGAGGGAACTCACGCAGCAAGCTGCAAAGCTCTGGTAGCTGGTTCTTTCCATGACAGATAATGAACCACCAGCGCAGAGCTGACCCAAGGTCTTCACGCTCAGACTTGGGCCCTCCCCCGGGCAGAAGGACCCAGGAACATGGAGACCCCCGTGGGCTGAGGGCCCCTCCTCCTCCACCACTGGCTGCCTAGCTGCTAGTGAAACATCCATTTCATTAACATTTGCTCAGCACCTGTCACGGAGCAGAATTCTGACCTACAAGAAGGCATGAATGAGTCACCAGTCCCAGGATCCAGGCCAATGCTTTTGTACGCTTCTCTCTATTCCTGGGCCTGATTTCCAAGAACAAAATTCATCCTTTCAGAATGTCATCAGCAACCAAATTAGGAACTTACAAGACCACATGGTGTGCAGGAGGGTGGGGGCCATATGGAGAATTCTTAGTCCTGGGAAAGCAATGGTGCTGTCCACCAGCCCACCCAGCCTCCTAATGATGCCGTCCTGTGAGGGCCACATGAGCTATTACCCAAGTCTGGGCTGTCCAAATCGGGCTGTAAGACATTGCCAGGTGGCTCTGCCTAAGACTGTCCTTGAGAAAAACTGAGACCACACACAGACCATGTCCTTGTCAGCAGTGTCACTGAACAGCCCGAGGCAGTCAGCACGGACCTTGAGACCATCGTCTGATCTCATGAAATTTTTTCAAGGTACACTCCGTGATCAAAATATATGGTGAATGTTTCAATTGTTAGAAGCTATGACAGTATGTGATTGTTACTTATGATGTGTCAACTTGACTTGAATGAGAATCACTTACCAGATTTTTAAAGACTCTGAGAGTGTTGCAAACTAAGGAGGGAAGGCCCATTCTGGATGGAAGTGGCACCCACCAATCAGTTTGTATCCTGTGTGGAATAAAAAGGGAAAGAAGGAAGTCTTCCCTTTACATCTTCTAGGTCTTTGCCGTGCCTTTGAATGTTCTCCTCCAATGTCTTCAAGCTTATAGCACTGACTTCTCAGCCCTTTAACACAGACCCTTTGGCTTCCTGAGACTGGTCTCTGCAGTGAGCAACAAATCTTTAGCCTTCAGCTGGATCCTCTGGATCTCCACTGCATACATAGCCATTTTCCAATCTTCCTCCCTGAACTCTATGGCTGGCCATTGTAAGGCTATCTTGTGAGTGCTTTATATAATCATACATATTTTGTATTAAATCTGTTCCTCTAGTGAACTTTAAAGACACATTGTCATTAATTCCCCTCAACATAATACCTCTTGTTTGGACACATTTGTTCCATCAACCCGGCCACTTCCTGAAGGAGTTCTGGAAGTCCTCTTTTTGTGAGAATCTTTAATTGCACTATCCGGGCTACTTCAGAGCCTAAATTAATTCAAAATATTTATCTTGCAAAGTCTTCTTTACTTTGGGGAAGAACCCCAGAAGTTCCAAGGCACTGGATCTAGTGGGCAAGGCAGAAGAGGACACACTGTGGTGCTCTGGGGAGTCCACCTTCAGCAGCATTTTGTGCCATCAAACTACATGAAGACACTCAGGACATAATCAGGACTTCCAGGGCTGCTCAGGCAGCAGCCGCACAATGGGATGAGTGTATTAAAATGTAGCGGTGTCCTGGGTTGGGGGTCAGTGGTGATGTACCTACTGCAATAGTTTTTTAATTTAAACACTTATTGTGTGTTTCATTTATTCCTCATATACATGCTAATAGTTTTAGTATTTGAGCAATGAAAAGAGTGGAGAATATCTCTTCTTCTCCCAAACTTCAGGTTGAGTTTTGCTGTCAATTTTTTTTTTCCCTTTTTTTTCGAGACAGGGTCTCACTGCAGTTCAGGCTGGCTCTGAGCTCACTATGGAGCCCAGGCAAGCCTCGAACTCAGCAATCCTCCTGTCTCTGCCTCCCGAGTGCTGGGATGACAGGCATGAGCCACCACGCCCGGCTGTCAATTTTGTTTTTAACCAACACAAGATTGTGTTTTTCTCTTCAGTGTACTAGTGACGCTACCAGAGCTTCAGCGTCTGTCTCTGGGCTTGTGGGCTGACATGGGAATAGGCCCCACACTGTCCTGATTCACCCACTGGGGTGAGTTGGGTTTTTCATCCAAAGGATGCTGAGGGCTGGTTTTGGCAGTGGGATAGCTGATGCTGTGACTTCACCACAGGCGATTTTCTTTGATTTAATTAGATGAACTGTGGTATTTTTTTTCTTCTTTCAGAAAGGCTTTATTATGTAGAAATGAAATATGTATAAATTTAATTTTTAATCTTGTCACCACAGTGTGGG
>PVIC010047465.1:0-13852 GCA_004025085.1 Thryonomys swinderianus | reverse complement strand
TTCAGTAAAATTGATCCCAATTATTAAGGATTTTGCTTTCTTTTGATCTTTTGGATGGTGCTGAGGACAGAACCCTAAGGCCTCGCACGTGCTGGGTAGGTGTTCTGCACCCCCAGCTCCTATGAAAGCTCCTCGGAGAGCAGGTTGCTGAGAGGGAGTAGGACGTGGGGAGGAGCTCATCTTCAGGGTGCCGGTTCTTTGGGTAGGAGGAGATAAGTCGGTCCGGCCCAGCAAAATCCCAGTTCTTTTTTTCCCCTCCTACAGATTCCTATAGCAGCTGATGCTTAGTGAACACTATTCTAGTTTTCCCTTAGATTCTCAGCACAAGAGAGAGGTATTACCAGACGTCCCAGGTGGTCAAGGGACTTGCCATAGTGCACAGTGGCCGGGGCAGATGCAGGGTCCTCCAGACCAGCACAGAACCTCTTCCTCCAGAGTGCCTGGTTTGGCAGAGGTTCCGGAAGTATTGATTAATGGTCATCTAAACTCACCCACCAAGAGCCATACAAATGGCATTCACCATAGAAATGTGAAGATTCCCATTCTTTTTTCAAAGATCTAAGGATATCATTACCACAAAATATGGATAAACATCACTTAAATCAATAATCATACACAATTTTAGAATTTTTTAAAACTTCAACAATCTGGGCCGGAGATTTAGCTCAGTGGTTCTGGCGCCTGCCTAGCAAGTGCAAGGTCCCTGGTTCAATCCCAAGTAACCACATACAACAGTACCGGGCACGGTGACTCATACCCGCTAGCAATCGATATCACATACCCCAATGCTGGGCGTGGTGGCTCACGCCTGTCATCCCAGCACTCGGCAGGCAGAGGCAGGAGGACTGCTGAGTTCGAGGCTTGCCTGGGCTACACAGTGAGCTCAGGGCCAGCCTGAACTACAAAGTGAGACCCTGTCTCAAAAAAAAAAAATTCAACTATCTTAAATACTGTGACATGGATAGGCTACAAAAAACATGATGAAAGTCAGACCAAAAAATGTCTAAATTCAGCAAGTGCCTGCTATAGTTGGAAAAGGGGAAATAAACCACTAATTTAATAAGGTCTCTCCCATTATATGGTCACCATGATGACTAATGCAGCTAACTTCACACTAACATTATTAGCTATAAATCTCAGCCTTGGTAAGGACAAAGACGAGCTTCTAAACTTACCTCCCTACTGGGAACACTCATCCTCCCAGGCCTCAGAACCTTGCCACATAGTCATGGCCTTCAGAAAATGAAGTCACCCTTTTGGCATCTGTTTCCTCTTAGAATGAGTCAGTGACATCAACACACTCTCCAAAGACCCTAGATGTCAATGAGCAGGAAGTGGGGAGGGTGGGATAATGTGTTTATATTGCAGGGTTAAATAAATAATGATACAGACATATAAAATGAATGGGTGGAACTAGATACACTGGACAGGGCTGCATTTGAATCCCTGTTTCAAAGTCTGCTTCTTGGGGGACCCAACTACAACAGTAATAAATCAATTTTGCAAAGCATTATTCTATTTTTGTAAAAAAAATATATATATAAATATATATAATAAAATATATATATGCCACAATGGTGTAATCTCAGCTACTCAGGTGGGTGAAGTGGAAGGACTGTAGTTTTGAGGCCAGCATGGACAATTTAGCAATATTCTATCTCTAAAAAGGAAAGAAAGGGAGAGAGGAAGGAAAAAGGAGAGATAGAGAAAGAGAAGAAAAAAGGAAGGAAAGAAGGAAAGAGGAAGGAAAAGGAAGGAAAAAGGAAGGAGGGAAGAAAAAAATCTGTGTGTAATAAATCTTTAAAAGTTTAAGAAAGTGTATATAATACATAACCTGTGGAGTGTAGGGAGGGTGGTACCGGCAAGGAAGAACACTAACTTCTTGTTTTATATTTACGTATTTACAGACAGTCCACAAGGACAGGGTCCTGATTTGGTTTTCCCACTGTCGTATCCCCGGTACCTACAGAGATGTCTTATGCACTCTAGACACTCACTAAATATTTGTTAGGTGTATTTTCAGTGTAATACTTTTATCTTTTTTTATGGACTTGAGAATATAGTGGAATACAAGGGATGGGTACATGGAAGGTACTAATGGTTTAAACTGGAGTCAGAATCTGTGTCTGGTTTTAATGATAAGACTTGCCTATCATTATAGTTATATATAACACTATAGTGTATAACTATATCATTATAGTTATATATATCATATATATATCACTATATCATTATATATAATGATATATATTATATATCATCATAATATAATATATTATATTGTTATATTATATTATATTGCATTATTATAATGTGTTATATGCTATACTAATATATTATTTATATATTATATAATATATTGTGTTATGTTATTTTATTATATTATAATTATATTATATCATAATATATTATATAATTATTATAATATATTATATATCACTATATCAATGATATATATTATATATAACTATATCATTATATATCTCTATATCATTATAGTGATATATAACACTATAGTGTTATGGTTTGAAGCTCAAATCTCCTCCAATAGCTCATATGTTGTCAGTTTGGTTCCCAGGGGATGGTATTATGAGGAACTGGGAGAAACTTTAATAGGTAGAGCCTTTGGTAGATGAGGAAGTAGGTCATTGGCGGTGTGCTATTGACAAAATATTGCAAGACTTGCTCTTCCTTCTTTCTTTCTTTCTTTGCTTCCTGGCCGCCATGAGGCGAGCAGCACTCTTCAGCCGTGTGCTTCCACCATGACATCCTGGCTCACTGCAGTCCAAAAGCAACAGGGCCAAGCGACCATGGAGTAAAACATCAGAACCAAAAGAAACTCATCCCACTTTCAGTTTATTTATCTCAGGTATTTTGTCATAGTGACTAAAAATTGACTAATTTGGGCACCTCTATTAGTCTTTCCGTTGCTTAGATTAAATACCAGATGCCTGCAACCTAAAGGAAGAAGTCATTTATTTGGCTCACAGTTTCAGAGCGTTCAGACCATGACTGGCTGGCTCCAGTCTAGGATCATCCTGGCAGAAGAGCACAGTGGACAGAGCTCCTTGGGTCATGGCACCCAGGAAGCAGAGCAGGAGAGCAGGACCAACAGCCAGAGACAGTACCCAGGATCACTCCTCCACACCCAGACACACTCAGAAGTGTGTCCCACCATTCTCCCACGTAGATTCCACGCCCATCAAGTCAACATGATCGAGCTTAACCATCACAGCAGTTTTCAGTTTATCTCCTCTCCATGTGGTGTCTCCTAGCGCCATGATCTCTTAACACAAAATAGAGTTGAACTAGCTCTGCTCCTCAGAGCCCCTAGGAAAGCCCTGCTCTGGTCTGGCCCTTGTTTCTGGGCCAGGTGCATCCTGAGCTGTGTTCTCGGCCCTCTGCCTCTTGCTCCGTGTCCCTGCTGCCCCAGAACCCCCTCGTCCTCTCTCCTGCCCTGACACACACGTGTTACTGATCCACACCACTCCCCTCACCAGCACTGTAAGCAGCCCTTACTTTATCGTCACCTGTGACCCTTCTAGAGGAATGTGTCAGTTATGCCTCAGAGGCAGAGAGCGGACACCCCGCCAGTCATGTGAAAAAGGAATTCCCGGATCGCGGGAACAGCAGAAATGGGATCTGCACAAGACCCCCGGACACAAGTCCCGGAGCATTGGCGGGCCTGGCTGTCCAGCGGGGAGGACCCTGCCCTCCGCTGCAGAGGAGGCTGCTGCAGGGACTCTCGTCCTGAGGAACCTGCCACCAGGGCAGAAGGCGGCCTTGGCATTCGCCCTCTGTAGATCTCCACGCTCGGCTTGGGGCCCCACTGAGCGTGTGGGTGGCTGGATGCTGGGCTGTGGGTCTTAACCAGAACGACACTGCATATAATCTTGATTCTTAACATGAAGGAGGTTGGCGGGGAAGTTAGCAGCGGGCTTTGGAACCAGGGTGTCTGGGTTCCTAGCCCAGCTGTGCCTCTACTAACTGTGTGACCGTAAGCAAGTCACCTCGCCAGTCTGAGCCTGGCTCCCTCTCTGTGATAATCACAGCTCTCTCACGAGGACGCGCTAGGGATTCAGTGAGCAGCTGCACACACATTCAGGACAGCGGCTGGCCCACACACAGTGCGGCGTGAGCATCTGTGGTGACAGCTGTGGGGAAACGGAAGAGCAGGGGCCCTGTCTGCGTCCCGTGGCACGGCACCTTTCTCTGTGTCAGGACGTGAGCCCCACGGAAAGCCAGGCTTTGTGCCGATCGTGTCCTTTGCCATGTGTCCCAGTGTCACGTGTGGGAAGATGCAGATTCCTTCTTCGGCGCCATGGTGTTTGACCGCAGCTGTAGCATCCGGCAAAGATCAGCCATGTCCGGGGCACAGAGCTCATGTGGCCTTCCAGATGAAATGTCATCTGGCTCGTGTGTGATGGGCTGTGGCACAAGTCTCCAAGGCCAGAGCTACCCTGTGAGGCCTCTGCACAGATGCGTGCAGACTCAGCAGTGCCCAGGGAGGCTTGATTCATCTGGTGCCAGCTGAAATGTGGCTCTCCGAAGAGCATTTACCCCGATCTCTTTTGTCAGCTCTCCCCAGCCCCGGCCTCCAGCTGGCCATGTGCCGGGCTGAGCCCTGTTCCTCTTCTTCATTCTTCCTATTGAAGGAACGAACGTGGGATAGACAGGACCGAGCTGAGGGCCGGGAAGAAGGGCACTGTCCTGGTCTGCTTCTAGTTGACTGTAAGAACTCAAGAAAACTTGCTAATATCTTTGGCCTTTGGTTTCTTTATATCGAAGGTGAAGGGACTTCATTCAGTTTTTTAAAAGTATCTGCTTCTGGATAGAAGGACAGGTGAATTGATGAAAGGATAAATGAAACATTTCTACATCCTCAAATGAACGATTCCTTTTAAGAACATGAAAGAAGAAAACTATCAGTCATAGTATGACAAAAAAATAAATAAAGCATGAAATAGTCAAATAAAGCCACAGGCAGTTTTTTGTGTTTTTTGGTTTTTGTTTTTTGTTTTTGAGACAGGGTCTCACTTTGTAGTTCAGGTTTTTTTAACTTGATGGGTAGAGTCAGTGCACAGGAAAGGAAGAAGCAGCATATTCAGCAGTAGCACTGACTCCCCGCCTCCCTCCACCAGTCAGCACGGGCCATGTGAGCACCTGCTTGATGGTTTGGGCCTGTGGCAGCGACCCAGGTTTCCCGGGCGACCTGGAAAACGGGCCGTGCCCAGCGCACAGAGTCTGGGGGGCGCTGGAGCCGGGCTGGCGCGCACAGCTCAGGACCTGCTGTCGGACGTGGTCCCCGTCCTTAGGGCCGGGAGCTCAGGCGGCAAAGCCCACCGGACAGCCAGACCTCACCTCCCCACAGAAGGAGCGAGCCGAAGACGTAGCTATGAGTATTTAATTTTTCATATTCTATTTAAATACTGATTAAGGCCCAATTTCTCTCGAAAAGGTACTGCTCCCTTAAAGGAGGGAGAGAGCTAACCTTGTACATAAGATCGACTTTGTGAAACTCTGGCGATTCCGTGCGTAGCCACAGTCAGCCTCCGAGGCCGCAGCGCAGGGCATGATACGCTCGCGCTCGTCGCTGGCTCCTGCCTCTTCAGCCCCTTCGTTTATAAAACCAGAGTACAGTGAAACAGATGATACGACTACATTAAGAAGATAGTATCTCACGCCAAAATATTACTTTGACCTTTTTTCTTCTGATATTAAAAAGCAAAACATTTTCAGAGTAACGGAGGCCCAAGGTCCTGTGTGTCCTCTGGCCGATGGACAAGTTGGCTCAGGCCAGGCACAGGGCTCCCCCTAGAGGAGTGCCAGGCCCCAGGGGCCAAGACGCAGTCACGCAGCTGTCAAGGAGCCACCGAGCAGGTCCCAAGAATGAGAGCACGGGACTCTTCCGTCTGGCACAGGCCTCCCCTAGTTTGAAACCCTCGTCTGGGGGCTGTCTTCTGGGCTGTCGCCCCAGGAGCCCTTTCTAGTGTTTCTCCAAGGGGCGTGCCCAGCTGTTTTTCGAGAGTCATCGTACTCAGAGGAGCCCGAAGCTTGAGCTCTCTCTGTAGCATTTGCAGTACTTCAGTTTAGTGCAGTTTACCAAGCAGAGGTCAAGTAGTCATCAACACTCTGGCCTGGCTACCTGATTTGATATTCTTTCTTTATCAGTTTCCAAGGAAACAGAGCTAGAAAGTTAGCCAAAGGTCAACTTCCTATGCAGAAGGGAAAAAGGATCTATGAATCCTTTGCCTCTTCAGTAATGTACAAGTTGTTAAGGAAATAATCATATTTATATTTCTATTGCAATATTGTGTAGCAGAGACAATGCTGCGTGTTCCCCAAACTCCATTTGTTTTTCCTCCCAGCTCCATAGTTAAACCACATTTTCCAGATTCCCTCGCAGAAGAGTGTGGATTTGGGGTACATCTTGGCAAGTGAACGTTGGGTAGAAGAGACACATTTTCAGGCCAGGCTCATAAAATCTCTCTGGAATCCTCATACTCTCCACACTCTGTCATCATCTGCTGACGAGATGCAAGTCTTTGGTGCAGGATTCCAGTGCCATAGGGAAGAGGGGGTCTCTCAGCAGCAAGAACAGGGTCTCTGAATGACTGTTAGAACTCAGATCTGCCGCTCACACTGGATGGTCATGATGTAAGCAAGGAAAGTAATGACCGGTGGGAAAAAGAAAGAACACTACTTCTGAGTTTGTAATTTCTTTCCTTCCCCTCCTCCCTCCCTACCAAAAAAACAAATAAATAAATAAAAGGTAAACTGACAGAGTATTTGATTGGGAAAATAAAATTCTTATGATGGACCCTCCTACAGTTGAGGCCTATGACTGATCTCCCCTGGGTCCTAACATATATGAAAACTCTTGGGGTTGGATTCTGGAAAAACAACACCTACACACCCTGCCATGCCCTTCGTGGTCCTTCACAGAGAAGTGGGCAACTCCTGGCCAAGTGGAAAATTCCGGGACATTCAGGGCCCTTGTCTAAAAGCCATCAACAAGGCATTTATCCCAATCAAATTTCAGTGGTGTGGTCTGCAGCACAAAACAATCCAAACTAATTGGCTAAGAAGAGGGAGCCAAAGCTCTCACCATTGAAATCTTAATTGGAAAAAATTTAAATGGATTTGCTAAGAAGGCATAAGATATTCTATTGTGTCTGAGAATATCTTACCCAAATTGTACTCTTTTAAATGAGCTTGTGTAGTCATTTTGTACTTAGTGTTTTAATAGAGAATTTAGAGCATTTTTTGATACATTATTTACGTGATACAATCAATTTCTCTTTAATAATACTTCCAATATTTCCTATGCTTTTAGCTACAAGCAAAAATAGAAAAAATAGCGTTCATATGGCTTAAACAGGAAAGGTAATTTATTGGATCCTCTAACAAAAATCCAAAAGAAGGTTGGTTTCTAACTGGTGAGAGAGGCCATGGTCAGGCCTCGCCGTAAGAGTAGCCACTGAGGCGGCAGGAGCAAGGCCGCCCGCCCCCTGCCTTCATCCTCCCTCCACGCCTGCTACAGAGCTGAACTAGGGACAAAGCACGAGCATACTCAGTTCGCAGAGTCCGAGTCCAGCAGCACAGACCTGAACCCAGAGGGGGAGTTAGAGCCGCTCATGATGATGCACACCTGTAATCCCAGAATTCGGGAGCTGAGGCCCGAGGATTTTGAGTTTGAAGCGGCCTGGGTACATAGTGAGGCTCTGTCTCACATATAGGAAGGGAGGGAGGGAGGGAGGAAGGAGGGAGGGAAGGAAGGAAGGAAGGAAGGAAGGAAGGAAGGAAGGAAGGAAGGAAGGAAGGAAGGAAGGAAGGAAGGAAGGAAGGAAGGAAGGAGAGACGGAAGGAAGGAAGGGTGGGCTTAGGGTGAACAGACAATAGCTCAATAATTATCTACCTCTATAGAAACATGCTAGTTACAAATTGTCATTGAGACTGTAATAGGAAAAAGTAAGAAATGACTGTTATAGAGATTGTCAGGCAGTAAATAAAAGCATTCATGTCACTTTCTTGATTATGAGTTTACCATCCATCACTTTTCTAAATAATAAGGTTGTTTTCTTATTCTAAATAAATGTTCACTGTCTACCTTAAAAAATTAAAGAGACTTCCAACCATGCCCAATAACACAGAGTACTAGAGTGTCAAGAAGAGAGGTGTTGGGGGAAGCGCCTCCAGGTCTCCGCTCCTGCCCGGGGAGCCCAGCTCAGGGGCCTCCCCTGGGGCTTTGTTCCCCAGGGCGCAGCTGGAAGTGCAGAGAGAGAGAGAGAGAGAGAGAGAGATCTCCGGACTCCCGCTCCCTCATCCATCCTGTGTCCTTTCCCATCTCTCCAGCCCGTACTGGGCCTGCACAGCCCTGGGAATAGTCCCGCTGGCACTAGCACCTTGAGCGAAAAGTGTTTCTCCTTGTGAGCTGCCTTGTCCAGACCCCAGCTCCCCTGGGGCCGCTGCTCTTCTTCCTACTATAGCTCGTCCAATGGAAAGGAACAACCGTTTTTATTTTCTGTGGTTTGAGGAGGATATTTTCCTCTCCCTTAAATATAACAATGCGTGTACTTTTCTGTGACTGTGTTTAAAGTTACTTTAGATTATTGATTGATTGATTGATTGATTGATTTTTCGAGACAGGGTCTCGCTTTGTAGTTCAGGCTGGCTCTGAGCTCACTATGTAGCCCAGACAAGCCTCGAACTCAGCAATCCTCCTGCCTCTGCCTCCTGAGTGCTGGGATGACAGGTGTGAGCCACCACACCCGGCTATAATTTGTTTTTAAATAATTTAACAAAATAAAGATCTGCTCCTAAAAGGAAAGAATGGCTTTTTTGCATCTTAAATTCCCTTCATACTTTGTATCAAAAGTTTTATGCAAATAAAATAGGGCTAAAAAAATAGTAGCTGAAAAACACAAGGTTGTACTTGTCATGTAAAGCAGGGGCTTCCTTAGCTGTGGGTGTCATGTTACGACAGCTTCCAACTCGTTAGCAGCCAGTGTTTCTCCAGCTCCCTCCTCCTCTCCATCTCTTAGGAAAGCCCATCTTCCAGTCCGGCTGCTGGTGTGTCACTACCATGTTCCAGAAGCAGAACAGAGAAAGGGCAGAAAACTGTACCCTTCCCTGTGAAAAGGAAAATTCTGAAAGTCCTGTGTGACCCTCCTGCATGCATCTCTTTTCCCGGACGTTAGTTTCATGGCCACACCCAAATGCAGTGAAAGCTGGCGAACATAGTAGTTTAGTCTGTGTACAGAGTACCTTGCTGAAAATTGGAATCCGTTACTAAAGAAGATGTTGTTTAATATTTGACAGTGCTAGTAAGGTCAGAAAACATTGGCCAAAGGACTTTTCCTGGGGGAGAAACTTTAAAGAGATTAAAATTTAAATTTAGGAAACTGAAATTCTAGGAAAGCTAAAATAAGTGAAATGGTCTGAAGAACAATTTACTTGAAAAAGAGTATTAGTAGAACTCAGAGACCATTCCATGGCACTTTTAATAACATTCAAACCAATATTTATTAGATTATGAGTCTAGAAGTAGACCTGTTGGCTTGGAACATTAGGAAAAATAAGAAAACAAATATCTTCTACTTGCTAAGTCTAGAAACAGCCCCAGTTAACATTTTGATGTGCTATACCCAATATTTTCCATGCATAAACAATTTGTTAATACATAAAAGATAATCTTTCTGTTCAAAATAATATTTTTAGCAGTGTTGGAAAAACCCACTCGTGGAAAACCTTCTCGATCTTTGTCCCTGCCCCAGTCCCTCTTCTTAATCACGGCTAATGGTCGTTTTTATCTCACACCAAAGTTTACTTTTGCATATTTAGCAAGTAAAACCTGTCATCTGCCCTCTGCCACTTCGTACACCAGCGCCAGCCCATCACACACCACTCACACCCGGCTGTTTTTCAGGCGCCCGTTGTCCTACCTTGTCCCTGCTGCTGTCTTCACTTGCACGTGGAAGACAGGCCTCATTGTCACGCAGCTCCCTAGTGAGAGACACTTAGAAGGTTTCTGATCCTCTGTTATTTCAAACCACAAATACCCTTTCGTGGATCTCATTTGCGTAAAAGAGAATATCCGAAGAATACAGTTTGGAAATGGAATTGCTGGATCAGATGCATTCGCATGGGCACAGAGGTGGGGGCGCCTGTCCCTCTGCAGCCTGCCCGAAGTGTATGCTTTCAAACTTTGGGGGTTTTACCCGTCTGATAAATTTTTTAAATCTCTTGCTGTTGTTTTCATTTGAATTCCTCTTATCATGAGCAGGTTGATCCATACCTTCAAAAACAAAAATCTGGTCTTAGCATTCCAGTTCCAGGCCTATCTTTCATGGTCATTGGTCATGAAATTGCTGGGTGCATAATGGTCTGTTTGACTAGTAAATATGAGAAAAGTGGAATCCTTTGCAGAACAGAAGCTATTGCTCCGTGGATGGCATTCCTAAGGAATATAATAGATTTCAAGATGGCCTACATCTCAGCAGGGCCCTAAGAGAACCTGGCTTTTCTTGAGTGACCACAGATCCTATAAAGCGGAGATACAGAGAGTGTGTGGAGGGAAGACAGGTGCTTTGCGTCCACCCTACACGCTTCGGAAGTGGTAGCAGGTGTGAGCAGAGTGGCAAAGGCAACATCAGAACCAGTAGAAGGGGGCTCAGCTAAGGGGAAGGAGAGAGATGGGAAGAACTTCTAGAAAACAGAGAAAGTGGAGAAAAATAAGTTCAGAAAGCATGGCACTCAGGGAGACAGCTGCCTCCATATACGACCTAAATAGGGATGGGTTATTCAGGTCAGAGAAAGGGAAGGCACTTAGCACCATTTATCAAGCTGTGGAGCTGCTGTAAACTAACATGGCCCTACTTCCACGGAAATTCCTGTGGTGTTCTGTGGCCTACTTTCTCCCCTGACCTTAATCAGATTCCTTTTGTCGTCTGAGCTTCTCTTCCTGGCCAAATCATATTTGGAGCTGAGCTCTGTGGAGAAGGGAGGGGTTGCTTTCAGCCCGGATGTTGACAGTGCGTTATACCTCAGCACTCGAGTTTGCAGCACAGGGGAGCATGATCCCAAGAATGTTCGGGAAAACTGCCTGCCGTCTTCATGTTTACACGAAATGGCAGGACTTCACTTTCCAGCATATTTCATGCATAAAATTTTCACTGTAAATGTGCAGTAAGCAGGTACTCCTACTGTGATTTAAGCTGTGGGGAGAGGTATTTGATTAAAAGGGAGTGTGAGAGAAAGGAAATAGTGCTAGAGCATTGGGGCCAAAGTTTATTTTTTAAAAAAACTCAATGTTTTCTTGTCTTCCACATACACAAAATCACAGCTCAGGATCAAAATCTGCTTTCTTGGGGCCAGAGGATTAGCTCAGTGGTTCCGGCGCCTGCCTCGCAAGTGCAAGGTCCTGAGTTCAATCCCCGGTAACCACATACAATGCTGGGCGTGGAGACTCACGCCCACCAACAAATACCACATACCACATACCACAGTGCTGGGCGTGGTGGCTCACGCCTGTCATCCCAGCACTCGGGAGGCAGAGGCAGGAGGATTGCTGAGTTCAAAGCTTGCCTAGGCTACATAGTGAGCTCAGAGCCAGCCTGAACTACAAAGCGAGACCCTGTCTCAAAAAAAAAAAAAAATCTGCTTTCTTTCTTTTGATACAAATAAAACTATCCTTTCTCCAGACAAATCGAACAAGTGTTTTTACTTATAGCATAATATTTTGTCATTCCAGGCATCTTATAGACCATTGTTGAAGCAGGTTGTGGAGGAAATATTTAATCCTGAGAAGCCAGATCCTGTTGATATTGAACACATGTCTTCAGGCCTCACCGATCTCCTTAAAACTGGATTCAGCAGGTTTATGAAGGTAAGTAACCATGAAGAGGTAATCCTGAGTGTAATACATTCCCTTTGCTAGCCGCGAAAATGCTGACCTCCTGTCACCTTGGCCGGCGCCATGCAGACACTGGTTGGTATTTGGGCGCTTCTAAAAATCATGGAAACCTTTACTTACCTTTTGGTTATAAGCAACCTGGCCTCACAGGCTTTATACAGCTTCTTCCGACCTGGGAACTGTGATCTTTTCTGGCCAAGACGTACAGTCTAAGGTGAAAGACACAAGACCTCCAGGACGGCACCACTGGACACTTTTCTTAGGGCCCGTGGTTTCCACTTAACGCGAGTCAATGTACTATTCACCACTTTATGAACTGTCCTTTGCTTTTTTTAATCAAAAAAAAGACAAAGTTTCATAATCAAATAATAAGAGAATAATAACAGTTAGTACACTATGTATCTTTATCTTCAAAGTTGTTCCTTAGAGTACAAGACATAAGCCAAAAGAAGTCCTACAAAAAAAGAAACAGATCATAACACCAGCACTTACTACATCCAACAGTGAACAGTCTCTGACTTATGTCTCTCCAAAGCCCAGTTGGAAATGACTCCTGTTGTGCTGGACAGGCTCCTAGGCGACCAGTGTGAGGGGTTCTCCGGCCTATATCTGGGTGGCTCGAAACGACCGCACAGCACTTGAAGTGGGAGAGAAAGAGAGAAAGGAGCACAAATAGGATCTATTTTTAACCCACTGTAAAGTTTCTAAATTTAAAAGGATCTCAACAAGATTACAGGCTGACCTCCCAGGCTGTGCCAGGATTGCAGCAGTAATAACTCTTGTAAATAACAGAATGTTTTGCCAGCTTCAAAGAGACTATGAAATCATTAATTAATCTGGATAGAAGATCTGGCCTTTAAGAGTTCAATAAATACATATTCCAGGAAAAACTGCTCCCCTCCAGAAGCCAGATGCCAGACAGTCCGACTCTAAACCAAGCAGTAAACAGGCTGGAACAGACATGCTGGACCCTTTTCCTCCTCTTCTCCATAACTAGCATCTTCAGCTGCAAAGTCTGGCAGATGTATTTTCATTCTTCTTTATTTTTTCCTAATGAAGCAGTGCAGGTCAGAGTCTTAAAATTATCCAGAAGCCCCTGTGCTGAGTGCAAGCCTAGAGTTCTCCCTGTCCCTTCCTGGTGGCTACTTGGTCCAGAAACTTCCAAAATGTACATGGTGTCCAATCTTCTCAACACCCTCATCCTGTATTTGTAAGTTTGGACTTCTCCCTGAAGAAAGACAGACTAAGTAACAAGTGTGGACTTTCAGGTCCTGGTCAGTGAGGTCCAAGGGGAGCCCAGTGGCCTGTGTGTCCTTCCCAGACAGGCTGCTGCATGTGCAATACAGCAGGCTCCGCACAAGAGGGTCTGGCCAAGGGCGCAAACCACAGCTTAGCCCTTCTGCACTCTGAGAGATACAACGTGGAGAGGAGACTGCAACTCAGCTCACTGTGCCACCATGTTCTTTGGAAAGAAAGAACTACTTGTTAGCAAAAGGATTTTGTGATTAACCATGTTGAGCAAACATTGAGACAGACAAATTTAATTATTTCTGTGTAGTTCAAAATCACTAACAGGCTCTGGCTCTCACAAAGCGGAGCATGGACTCTATAGAGCTTATAGTCAGATTGTACGAGGACTACACTGGGCATTTCCTGACACTGTTCCACGATACAGGAGATGTCATGACTTCAAATTGTCCTCACAAACTCAGTGGAGTGCTTTGTGCATCTCTTCCTGTGATTAGAAGCTCCACTGTCCTAATCATACCTCGCCTCGGAGGTATTTGGAGTCATCCTGGGCCAGCACTGGGCAACAGTGTCTGTCTGCCTTCTAAATTCCATTGTTAGGGCTCCTGCAGCTCAGAATGAGCTCAGAGGGAATGTCCAAGGAGTGAGTTAAGAATGAGGAGTGTCGGGCCAGAGGGTTAGTGGTTCCGG
>PVIC010047464.1:0-13863 GCA_004025085.1 Thryonomys swinderianus | reverse complement strand
ATAATATCTGATTTTATGAAGGTACAAAATATATACGTGACATGGTTAAGCTCAGTTTCCAAAGGAAAAGTAGCAGCCACTCTACCTCTGACCTTTAAATCCGCTCAATCATATAAAGTAGAAACCTTTCTCAAAAGATAATGTTTTAAAAAGAAAGCAAGAAAACCTAATTAAACAATCTTGTTTTGGCAGGTGGAGTGTGGAGTTGGGGCAATAGATGAAGGTGTGGTTGTCTATTTTTATTGTAAACCAACAAATTTTCTACTTCTAAATACAGAGTTTTCTTATTACAAATAAAAGGAAATGGTAAAATAAATGTTGAGTGTGACTTTCTAAATCATAACATGATTTTGAGTGGGAGAAGAAAAGAACAAGAATAGACTGGGCCTGAGATTTAGCTCAGTGGTTCCGGTGCCTGCCTCACAAGCGCAAGGCCCTGAGTTCGATCCCAGTAACCACATACAATGCTGGGCGTGCTGACTCACGCCCACCAGCCATCAATACCACATACCACAGTGCTGGGCATGGTGGCTCACACTTGTAATCCCAGCACTCGGGAGGCAGAGGCAGGAGGATTGCTGAGTTCCAGGCTTGCTTAGGCTACGTAGTGAGTTGAGGGCCAGCCTGAACTACAGAGCGAGACCCTGTCTCAAAAAAAAAAATAGATTTCACCAAGGAATTGTGTTTTATTTGTTATTTGGAAAAGAAATATGTAGCTTCTGAGTGAATGTGTAGGATATTTTATGTACAAAGACATCAAAAACATTCTTCCAGTTTCAAGTTGTTACAAATCTGCCTTCTTGGCTACGAGCCAAATGGGTATTGATATTTAGTGCTCATTTAGACAATTTATTGTTGACTTTGAGAATTGGATATATGGTGGGCAATCCCAGACTATATATCAAGGGTGGAATGATTACCCAATGAAATGTTACTGTTCTAATTTCAAGGCAAAAGTAGACACAAACTAGAGAGGAAGAAAAAATACAACACACATGTTAAAATATAAAAATGAATGGTTTATAGGTTAATTTTCAACTTGCAGCAAAACTCTGGAGAATCCTAGAAAATGACTTGGAGGTTTGCCCAATTACCAGGTTACATACTGTTGCTGAAATTCAGTTCTCTTCCCCAGAGGCATTAATTGAGATTATAGGATACACAGAGCAAAATTGGAGACTCAGCTTTTTACTGTGTTAAGAGGATTAAAATAGAGCTAGCATTTTAAAATGAGCTTCTATGTGTGTGTATGTGTGTACAGGCAAACATCATGCATATAGCCATGAGCATATGTATGTACGTGTATTTTTCTATGTAGATAAGTTGTGTCTGTCCTGATTACCCCCTACCAAATAAAATGTAATGAATCAATCTGCTGTGTGCTAGCAAATCTAAGGCTTACACATTCTGTACGCTCTTTTTATATCACTTCTTGGGGTCCAGCCAGAATTTCATAGTAGCCTTAATCCTATAAAAATACAGTGGGTCTTTTCCTTTGACTCCGACTTCTGGCTATAAAATGCCAAGAATCAACACATTGTTTTATATCGTTCACCTTCAGAACTGTATTTCAGTCAGCATAATAGGAAAATCTCTTCCTATGCTGGCATTTACTCCACTTTCAAAAGCAAATACATACAGACCACATTTCAATAAATGAGAAGACAGTATAAGCTAGAGTAAATAAGTCCTTCCTAGAATATAAGTAATAATTGCACTGTTTGTTATATAAGCTTTGGTGACAGTGCACCAGAAAAGACATCCGTCCATCCGTCTCAGGAAGTAACTCCATATCCTCTGAATGGCAGAATGAGACCAACTTCGACTGATTTATGAAGTGAAATTTTTTTTCGTTTTATTGAATGATTGCAACAAAGGGGGCCTGCGGCAATGGCGGCTCATCTTTTCTGTTCAAGTCCCAATTCCTTTTATTGCTTTTGGTTTGTATCTTTTTCAGACATTGCTGCCTCACTCACCATCTGCTAATGTTAAATAAGAGATATTTAACTCTGGGCTACTCACGATGAATTGCCCCAAAAACGTAATTGAATGTTTACTGCTCTTCTCACACACTGCTTAGTATCTCACAGAGGGACTGTTTCTGGCCTTGGAGCCAGTAGGCAACATGTCTTATCCATCTTCGCCCACCCTTGTAAGTCTGCGCTGACCCCTGGGCTATGGCAGGCATTAGAAAGAAACTGCAGAATCAAGTTGAACCATCCTCTGCACCTGCTAGGGAGGCAGCAAACTGTGATGAGGCCAGAAGAAGTGTGACTAAAGGCCAGAGCTCAATCCTGACTCTGCCACTTCCAGACTGGGAACACAGAGGGCAAACTTTGTGACTTCTTGGACACTTGACATGCTCAGCTAGCAAAAGGTAATGACCAATCTCTCCCCTGCAGGACTGATATGGGTATGAAATCGTAGTGAATGTAAATTGCCAGTTACCAAAACAGGAAGGATGGGGCCAGGATTTCTCTAAATATAGGTAAAGAATGGACCATTGTTAAAGGAGAGAATACCCTTGAAAAATGGCACTGTTCCCTCACCTTGCCCTATAAGGAAATGGATTTCCCTCTACAGCCAAATGGATTCCAAGTGTGGGTTTAAAAGGCTCATGAAGAAGCAAACATGCCGCTGCATGTGTGAGTACAATGTGCCATCTCAAGAGGCAGCCTGAAGCCGGAAAAGGAAGGAGAAGAAGAAACACGGTGGGTCTACTGGTCTTGGCCATAAGCACTTGCTTTGGGCTGCGTATCTTCACTGATGGCTTTTGTCGTCTCACTCTCTACCCTCACATCGACAGGAAGAACCACTTCGTCTTCTTCCCCGTAGCACTGCCGAACTCATCATTTACAAAATCCAGTGCTCAGGACACTCCCTCTTCTTAGAATGCAGCGTCCTGGGTGTATCAGTACATCAGAGGCACAAGTAGCCTCAGACAAAAGCATGAAAGATTTATTGTATTTTAGGATTTGGGACTACAGAGTAATAGTTTTATACTATAGCAAATGTGCAGGCATATTATGGAGTAAAATATAATATGCTCATAAATTTTGTTTGGACAAAGTCGTGAATGTTAAAGAAAATTGAAACAAGCTGGAAGAGGGCAGAGCTGGAGGCTAAAAGTGACTTCAGTCCCAACTTAGGAGTACACCTCCCTTCCCTTGGACATTCAGACTGGTTTCCAGAAAAAGAAGGAAACGCAGTACTTAATGGATATCCCTAAGATGGCTCCAAGGGTTTTATAAGGAAGTGAGCTTTCTGGGGAAAAGCTGTCTCCCTGAAGGTGGAATTATACTGCAGTCTATAGTACAAGATGTCTCATTCTATGCAATGGTTGCCAACTAATTCTATTTCCACTTGCTGATTGATCCCACATATTAATAGTAATAATTTTAAGGCAACTAGAAAATCAATTAGATGAAAAATAGCCTGTGTAGTCACAAATATGTAATTGGCAAAAATTGCTGAATCCACATTTCTTTTGGTCCAATTTTAGGCGCTGGTACACTGTTATATACTCAATAAAATGATTTAACAAGCTTTTACGTAGCGAACATTACTAAGATGGTACTGTGTACAAATCATTTCACTTCTTCCAAAAAGGAACAAACTTTGAAGGTTTCTTTTAAGGAATTTAGAATCCAAAGGAGCATTTTTCAAAAGACATAATGTAAACCAAGTACATAAAAGAAATAAGTGACAGTTATCTTACTAATTTAATATTAGTTTCAATGATGTACTTTCAATTCAGTTTCTCTAAAGTGCATCCTTCTAACATGTGAAGAAGCAACAAAGCACTGAGATATTTTAAACTGTTTTATGACTTAAAACTTCAATATTTTATCTTTACAGTAGACCTCAATCTGGACTAATCAAGCTGCAAATGACCAGTAACCACACAAGACTATCAACTACTATTTTGGACACCGGAGATGACACCTGAATTGTTAATGAATATATATTATGCACACAGTTACAAACTTGCAGTCCCTGAAGACAGGACGGTGCATGAGATATATCTGTTCTCACAGACCACCAATAAGGGTATCAGTTTAGTAAAGATAACAACGAATAAGTAAAAGATCATTATAAGTAGTCTTGCTATGAAAGAAACAAGTAAGTGATTGGTTTGGGGCAGGAGTGGGAGTAAGAGACAGGGGAGGGAGGAGCAAAGTTCTCCCTTCCAATGGCAGAGGGGACAATACCTTTGGAAAGATGGTACATTTAGCCAGAGACCTTGTAATAATTTCATATTGCTGCTGTATAAAGTAACTACAGATTTTAGAGCTTAGTACAATATTGCTTTATTACCTTACAGTTCTAGCAGCCAGAGTTCTGAAATGGATCTTATGGACCTAACATAAAGACCTGGGTAGGGTACACGTCTTTGGGATACGAGAGGAAAATTTGGGTAGAATAGGGGAAAATTTATCCTGGGTGTTTTCAGCTGCTGCAGTCGGTCAGCATTCACGGTGACGGGCAAGAGTCATATCAGCCATCTCTATGCTCACACCTCACTTGTGATTCTGACTCCCCCACCTTGCTCTCACCTACAAGGACTATCGTGAGGACATCAGACACATTCGAAGAAGTCAGCACTTTGTTATCCTCTCGAGGGGCTTAATAACATCTGTGAAGTTCCCTTTGCCACATAAGGTAAAACATTTCTAGGTTCCTGGGGATGAGGACATGGACAAGGATAAAGGGAAGTAGAGAGTGTCACCATCCAGAGTCGAGAGTAAGAGTGAATTTGGCAGGTTCAAGGTCCTGAAGGAAGATGAGTACTGCAGGAGTGCAGAATGCGGAGGACAAGGCTAACCAGCAGCCAGGGCCAGGTCACACAGAAGCTGTGGGTCCTGGAAGGAAGCTGGCTTTGTTCTGATCCAGTGGGAGCCACTGGAACCTTTCAGGCAGTAGCCGGGTAACCTAGAACACGTAACCGTTGAATCAGTCCAGTGGCTGAGGGGGATGGGCCAGAGTGGGACAGGTGGAAGAACCCAGTGAGGACTGATGTCAAACTCATTGCGACAGTGGCAGGAGAAAAGTACAGACATAACCCAGTTAATTACAGTGCTGGTCAGAGGGCTAAATATTTACCAAAACTTATCGAACTTTCCACTTAAAACCAAGCATTTCATTGCACGTCAGATTTTAAATATCTTAAAAATATGAAATTAGTTTTTCTTCTATTATGAAAAAGAGAGAGACAATTTCTGACTGGGTTAGAAGCAGCAGCTTGTCTTTAGAATTTTATTTCCCATGGCAGATTGTACAAAACCCTGTGATGCTGTTCATCTCATTCCAACTGCCTGTTTGTCTTGTTCTTCCCTGAGAATTCCATATTTTCCTCATTTACTATTCAATTTGATCCTAGGATGAAAACTCTATTGGATTAGCCTTTGTTCATCAATTTATTGATTTATGTATGTTTGCTGTTTCCTATTCACTGTCTTAACCTCAAGAATCTTCACAGCAATCCTACTGGGGAGACACTGCAATTAACAGATGAGGAAGCTGAGACAGGGAGAGGTAGCTTAGAGTCATGGTTTGAAACACATATTCTCATACACACACCTTCAGTGTAGGAGGGCATCGGATCCCACCTGTTTCTTGTGTGCAGTAGTCTTGAAACCTATAGGACAGATTTTCCCAGGGGAGGCTAATGACCAGGAACTATCTAGTCCTAGCCCTAACCTGGCCCTAACACTATCTAGTGAGTCAATTTCTCACCTAAGTGCCTGGAAAGAGGTGAGAAACCCTTGTCACCACCTGTGGGAAGAGGGCAGGAAGGCTGAATGGATTGGGGTAAAGTTACGTCTGGAATAGTGTGAAAGTTGACAATGATTCGCAGCCAAAGGCAAGTTCCCAGCACATGACCTACTTTCTGTCTTTGACAGTTAGGGCTAAGCTTTGCATTCAGTTACTGAGA
The DNA here is from genome assembly GCA_004025085.1 of Thryonomys swinderianus. Lineage (NCBI taxonomy): Eukaryota > Metazoa > Chordata > Mammalia > Rodentia > Thryonomyidae > Thryonomys > Thryonomys swinderianus. The sequence goes on along the minus strand of PVIC010047464.1, from coordinate 7,928 downwards.
AATGGGGATGCTTGGAAGACAAGAGTGGCGTAAGAGGAAAGTCACCACCCTTCAGGAAACAAGAAAGCCAGATCCTTGCTACAAACCTGCTATTGACCTCACACAATTATTCCCAGGTTGGGAGAAGTTTAAATTTTCTTGCAGGGAAAGTGAGAGTGCCAGAGCAAGCGGTCTCTGCAGGCCTTCGTAAGTTCTGAAATGCTGGAGACATCAGGAAGTCAACAAGTGTATTTCCTTACACTTCTGAAAGGTGGAATGTGGGCCCGAGGGGTAGATAACCAAGACTACTCCCCCTGCAGGAGCCCTTGGCACATGGATTACATGAGTAAACTCAAGCACAACAAAGAGTTCTGAAACCCTTTATAAAACACGAGCGTATTTAAGAACTCAACCTCAAGTTGTGCCAGAATAAAATTATAGAAGAACAACAAACATCTACTTTCCTCATTGTTCCAGATTTCCTCAAATTTGCATTTTCTAAACTCCGTATATTTTGGGTTTTTTTTTTTGCCACCTTATTAATCGTACAAATAAGAGGCACACTAAACATTTATTTCAAGTATGCAAATTTTTAAAAACAATGAACGTTATTATGTGCTTCTTTTGTGTTCCACCATAATAAAATCTATTGTTTCATCAGTCTGTTTGAGTGGGTTTTGACCCATGCTGAAAAAAACCACTTCAATGTTGAAGTTCATCTGTGAAATGAGAGGACTCAGGGGACAGTTGCCACTATTTCCTCTCCAATCGAATATTATATGATTCTCCATGGAAATGATTATAACAGGTCAACAGCGCTGTCATTTCACAAAAAGAGGAGGACTTCATTTGTAGGAGGGGCCCAAATACATTAGTGAATATAGAAAACTTCCCATGGCTAGTGACATGTTTTCCTCATCATCATAAGATTTTAAGAAAGAACCAAGAGCTTGGTTTATTTCCTTGTCAAAGCAAAGAATTTAGGAAAACTACTGTAATGGGATATTTTGATGTAGATTTTATGCTGCTTGCTAAAAAAGAAAAATATAAATTGTTGAAATCAGAGAGCCCTGACAGAAGCTACTCACAACTAGCTCATCAACATGTTTTAGGCATGAGAAGTGAAAGACTAAGGCTTTGATTATATTTAGATGGTGATTATGGTTTTCATTCAGAGTCATATCTGGCCTTTATTTTAAAGTGTTCTCACCTAAAATTAAGATCTTTAAAAGAACTAACTGGTCCTAAATACTATAGATTCTATAGTTTCCTTACTTTACATTTACCAAATTGTCAGCGCACATTGTCAAAGATTGCCTTCATTTTTAACTGCCATGTCCACTGTGAATGGGGCAATCAAACCAATAAATTAATCAAGAAGATAAATTGAACAGTGGCTTCACATATTTCTAGCACAGTGCAACAAGCCACCGCTTGGACCAGACAATTCTATTGATTTTTCCTTAGTCTTGCTTATCAATGCTTTAACTAAATGACAAACCAAACAGCTCTGCTATTCTGATTTTCATGAAAGAAATCACATGTTGCCCAGAAAACAACGTGCTATGAAGGAAATGGAAAGCACGTTCATCCTTTGTCAACATCACATAATATTTACAGATAATAGCACTTTATTAATCATTTACTTCAATGACTCAAGTTTCTTCTTAGTTTATTGAATTCTTTTCCTCTTGGTGGCCACAGAAATCTTTGGTGATGGCAGCCTTGGGAGTGGCATTGATGCCCACACACGCGCGCGCGCACACACACACACACACACACACTCGTGTGTTTCCGGAAAAAGGTCTCAGGAAAGAGACTTGGATTTCCACCCGTTGATATTCCTGTGGATTCACTGCTGCATGCAGCCACTGGTGACCCATTTCATTAGAACTGTTGTTTCATCACCAAGCCAAACTTTCACCTAACTGTGGAACTCTAAGGCTCAATTCTCCTTAGGACCTTTAAGTCTCCAAATCCACACGATAAGCTCTCTCCCTCCAGTTGAGTGTTAACTCCTCAGTTCTCCGTGTTTTATCGATTATGTGCCTGCATTTTTATGTTAAGAACTAACAATTGATGGAATTTTGTAGAGGCTGATTCAAACACAAAGTCCTATCAATTAAGAATAGAGAATATTTCATCTGATGAAATAACATCTTTTAAGAATTAACATCTTTCAACCACCATCCATAAAACATCAAGGAAGATGCTGTGCATCAGTCTTTGACCACAATCTCTAATTTTTCTCCAGGAGAGAACTTTTGGAAATTATTCTGTCAAATTGAGAGGTAATAAAAATATTCTCACTTAATTTGAATTTTCCTTCTTATTAAAGTTTAAGCATCTTGCATCCAGTCGTTGCCATATGTATTTCTTCTCCTGTGAAATATCTATATCTTTTGCTTATTTTGCCGTTGCCTTAAGTTTTTTAATATCTCATTCAATTGCAAGTGTAATTTGCAATTAAAAAGATGGTCTGGAGAAAAGAAATTTAGCAGTGTGCATTGTGATCATTTACTTATTCCTGCAAAGCTTCCCCTCGAAGTTCTTCTTCTTAGAATGTCTAAATTTTTTCATTAAAATGTCATTTAGCGACCCAGATAGGCGTTCCACATACCCAAAGGTAGTGTGAGGCTGCCACCTAGCGCTGCAACGCGGAACTACCCGCGGCGTCCGCAGAGGCTTCCTCATCTTCAGAACATACCGAGTTCAGTAAACATAAAAATGTCACCTTCTGTCCTGAATCCAGAAAGGCTAGGGACTAATGTCAATGAATGCAAAAACTCCAGACTCCCATCGACTCGGGGACGAGGTGTTCTATTTATAGTCGTCGTATTTACCGCTTGTCACAGTTTACCTTGACTGAAACAAAAACGCATCACTCTGAAAGGCAGGACACCTGGAGTCCTCATTCTGAGGTCACTGCTAACAGATGTGTGTATGAACCTTTCACAAGGCATAGGGCCTCCCGGGGCTCATTTCCTGTGAAACACAAGGAAAGCAAAGGAAAGCTCTCCTCCCTCACCCTCTCCTTGCGAGCGGCTCCCCGGTTAGGGATGGAGCTCAGAAGGAACTGCGTGCTTCCGGGGCCCCGTTAGCTCCTTCGGGTCGGACAGGACTTTACTTTTCAGCTGTTCCTCTTCCCGCTCACTTTCCCTTCTTCCTCTTCCTTCCCCCATGAAGGCTGAAGGAGCTTCTCAGAACGCTCACCCGTAAAACCTCAAAACTGTGTTTTGCCAGGAAAGGGTGCGAAGCTGTGGTGATAAAGCATTGGCTCATCTGCCAAAACGCGGACGATGGTCGAAGTCCCGCCACCACACAGCATTCGTGGCCTGCGTAGACGTGCGCCCCTCCTCCTAACAAATTCCTCCGCTTCCCAAATTTCTTGCCTCCCCTTCCTGCTTTCTCCGTGTCGGCTGCCTCATCCCTCCCTGAGCTGAACGTCCCCAAAGCACAGTGTGTCGTCTGTCTGTCCTTCTCCCCTCTTACTCTTGCCCCGAGAGGAATTACTCGTTCACACATTTTTAAATTCTTAAGTTTCTTTAACTGCCGGGCAGAACTCTCTCGCCTGAACGCAGTCCTGTGTGCTCAGCTGCCTCCCGGAATTCTCCTTCGTGAGGTAAAGCCAAACACAGAAACCTGTCAGTCTTCAGTTTCCTCTCTTGCTCAGTCCTTCCTTCCTGTCATCAGGGGCTCGTCCGGGCCCGGTGGGGTTGTTGTAATCCCCTTCCTTTAATCCTACAGAACGGACTGCATAGCAGGCTGCATGCGCTTTCTCTTTAATCCAGGTCTTTCGCGGGCAAAGACTACTTCCCCGCACTGCACAGGGCCCGCACTGTCTTCGGTGTTAACCCTGACAGGAGAGTCGCGGGGAACCTTTCTTGCTTCCATCCCACGGTGACTGACAGACGTCACATCGTCCACACTGGCCCTGTCGCTGAAGTTCTCTTAATTCGGGCTCCTCCAGTGAGGCCTAAATGTTCCCCTTAATCTTCTTTCTTTTCCACCCTGCCCCACCCAGATCCTTGCACTACAGCAAACTTATGTCCCTGGGTCCTCTGATCTTGCTAATGCCTTACTACACACGATGTGCTCTATGGATTTGAGTCAGTGACGTCACTTTTTTCTTTTTAATATAAAGTTTCAGGCTCTGTGTCGTTCTTTGAAATCCAAGCCAGGATCTAGATGTAAAGGCCATTCTGGGGACATTAAGATTTGAGAAATACTGATGGTATTCCCACGCCAACTTTCCTGTCTTTCTACCATTTCAGCTACGTGATTTCTTAATTGCAATTCACAATCTGTCTTAATTGCAATCACAAACTGTCTTTTCTTCTTTTTTCTTTTGTCCATCTCAACACATTGGAATGTAAATGTTATGAGAGCCAAGATCTTGTCACACACAGCTGTATTTTTCTAGTAGGTAACCAAGAATAATTATTAAATTAATAAGTTCTGAACTAATTCCTTTATTTTCACTTTTGTTTATCCCATATCACTAATCCATCTTTTCTTTTCTTTCTTTTTCTTGTGCAGATCTTACTCATTCATCAAATCCTAACTTTAAAAGAAAACTCTGTTCCAAATATTCCAAACCCAGTGCTCCACTGATCTCCTACAATTTATAGAGTTGATTCAGATGCTAATCACATGCTCATCTCAAGGATTTCTTGTGCATGTGTCTTGCCTCAGTGACCAGAATGTAAATATCAGTAGGGAACTCTGTGTTTTACACTGTTTGGTACTTCCCATATTTTACAGAAAGCGGGTAAATGTGTTCACTCTGTGCAAAAAGAAGGAACCCCCCACCCAAAAAAAGAGTAACATAATAAAGCTAGGAAACAAAAATTCTGAAAGATGGTTTGAACAAATCTTTATACAACAACAGGGTCAACTAAATGGAAATGGGTTCCGTAGAAGGCTGGTATATGCTTTCCTGTTGGAATTGGATAAATGCATGTAATTTAATTTTTATAAGTTCATCACCTCACTTTCAAGTTGTGTTTTACATTTTAATGTTATCATGTAGTTTCATCATGATTACTTGGAAATAACTTCTTATCACGGAATGAAATTTACATCTGAAGCCATGCTTGCAAATGGCATATCACATTCTGGTGACAGCAAGATTCAGTTAGAATGAACATAACTTAGTACACACTAGCTCCTAGCTTCCAGTTCAAATTGTTAAGAAGCTCTCCCTTATTGTGAGTTTGAAGATAGGTATGATTTTAGTAGTAGTGTGTAGGACCCTTTTATTTCAGAGACTGATTCTACCATGGAAGGTCTGCAGATCCCAGCCAGGGTTTTCCATGTATCTGTCCACTCTTCCAGTGACTGCTGCACACATCCCAAATACTCCAACAAAGCTCCTTAATCAATCCATCTGTCTCAGTAACGTGCCTGGATGTGCCCTGAACAATTACAAGAGCAATACTTTATGCCACAGACTCACTAAAAGATAAAATGTTTCAAATTTTAAATTAAACCCTCTTTTATACCAATTATCCGATTCTATTATAGTTTTCCATCTTCTTTTCTATCTTCAAGGTGACATTTTGTGTAAAGTGTTCACACACTTTATGATGCAAGAGAATACCTTTTTATTTAGAAGATGAAAAAGGAAATCATCGTGAGTATTCGATAAAAATATTGCTTAAAAAATGAGGTTCTGGGTAAATCAGAGTCCTCTGCCTACTCATGGATGACAAAGGTACAAAACAAAGCAAGCGTTAGATGTATATGATCATGGCTTCCAAGGGGATTGATTTGTATCCAAGTCAAATGTAGCCCATCCTTTTTAAACACTTGCCTGGAAAGGAGAAAGCAAGAGTATTAGTTTGTTCATCTGGGTCCTGAACTTAAGAGAAGGTCACCAAGGAAAACTAAAGTCACCCAGAGACTGGGAAAATTGCCCTTCTAAGCCTCTGGGCTCACACTCAGATCTTTTAAACTCCTGCTAAATTCCTCACCTAACTACTACACACACATTTTAATTAGAAACAGGTCAGGGTGGTTCAAGTTCATTCAAAGCTGGGTTGAGAGTGAGTGCCTTCCTGTGTAGCATCACTCATTCATTAAGCTGTTTTTCTCAGTACATCCTCAGGAACACAATAACACTGTTGTTGTTGTTTCTTGAGTATTGTGTGATGACCACTGATCTGCTGGGTTGTGAGTGTCCTCTAAGCTCTCTTAGGGGCAATGACAGGGACACCCACAATGGTGGCCATCCTGTGGCTTCACTGATCACCTGGGTCCCTGTGCAGTCAGGGCTTCCCATGAGCTATCATCTCCCAAGGGGGCTCATCCCTGTTCATCAATACTCTGCAGTGACCTGCTGTCACCTGTGTTAGACTGACACATTCATCTTGCTAGTACACTCGATGTGGATTTTCTCCTTTGCAATGCCAGTTGCTAAATTTAAACCAGTGAAGAATCCACTGATTTGGCAGAAGTAAAAGTTGAACCTTTCCTTTGCATGTCAGGTATATAGCTGCCTAATAATATGAAAGATGACAACTTCAGAGTAATTGAAAGTAAGTATAGAAGGAAAACAGTTCAACTAAAATGAAAGAAATGTTCAACTAGTGTTTCTGAAACAGCAAAACTATAGTTTGGTTTACTTCTGAAACAGTGCTCATTATTCTTTTAGTACTTGAACTATTACTCTGGTAACTAGTCAGTCCACACAGGACCAATATAACTTTCAAAAGGTAGCTAAATTCATAATTTAATCTATACTCCTAGAAGAATTTGAGTAGCCTGACACCTTGTATATCTTTTCCCCAAAGACTATAATCAAAATTGACTTAATAGCCATTTACCAAAATTATTTAAAGGCTATAAATCTTAATTGGTCATTACCTACAGATTTCTTAACTTCTCAAAGCTCTTCTATCAAGTGAGGCAAAATTTAAGCTAAAAAAAAACAACTTCAAAGCAGGGAGACATCACAGTAAATCGGTAACAACTATAACATCCCCACCTTAAAATTCAGTTGAGTAAAAGCCACACTGAAGAGTTTTACCAGTCGCCCCAGAGAGGCTAAACAATACCTTGACGAAAGGACCCACTTGACCTCTACTTGAAGGTCTATCTACTACTTTCAGATTAAATTACTCCTGCAAATCTGATCAGCATGAAAAATGAGGAAAATCTGTTTCCTGCTTTCTCTTTGGAACTCCTTCCCAGAACATTCTCTGTAGGGGAAGAAACAGAGGAGAAAGGAGGATGATAGCTCTTCTGAAATGGTTGCCTAGAGGTCTCCATTTCTCAGACTCCAGGCTGGTTTGAGAGGGATCACCACCAGAACAAGGGAGCTGAGCCGTCTGCCCACAGCCGTTTTACAAATTTGTGCACGTTTTTTCTTTTTCAGAAATCAAGGAGTAACAAAGCCATATGAAAAGAACTTAAGATCTCCTACAAGAAACAAAAAAATGTTTTCCTTAAAATGCAAATATCTTAACTGACATTTTAAAATTGATTGGATGCACTAAATTGAAAAAGGTTAACAAGTTAAGTGTCAAATCTACCAGGTGGCCCGGGTTCGATGGAGCTGAGACTTCATCAGTCGGCCTATTGCTGAAAATAGATGATATTCCCAACTCCATCCACCCATGCTCCAAAGCAGTTGCATCACCCCCCCCCCCGTCATCCCAGCACATGTACACAAAACCTCACAGCATGACCGGAGATGTGGGGTGTGAGGTGAAAAAGTTTTTTCTGGGCTGAGGATGTCACTCCGTGGTAGAACCCTTCACTCCCACAGCAGTACATCAAGTCCAGAGTTTGATCCCCAGGAGTGCAGGGGAGAAGGGGAGAGGCAGAAAGAAAAGGAGGAGGAGGAGGAGGAGGAGGAGGAGGAAGAGGAAGAAGAAGAAGAAGAAGAAGAAGAAGAAGAAGAAGAAGAAGAAGAAGAAGAAGAAGAAGAAGAAGAAGAAGAAGAA
>PVIC010047463.1:0-13861 GCA_004025085.1 Thryonomys swinderianus | reverse complement strand
ATTTCACTTATTAGTATATCCTCCAGATGTCTCCATTTGCACCTAAATGGATCGATCTTGTCATTCTTTATGGCAGAGTAATTCTCCATTTTGTAAAAAAACCACATCTTCTTTATCCACTCTCCAGTTGATGGACATTTGGGCTGTTTCCAAGATCTGTGTGGAGATTTCTCAGAAAACTAGGACTACGGGTCCCATTTGACCCTGCTATACCCCTGCTAGGAATATACCCAAAAGAACTTAAAAACTCACATTGGAAAGACAGATGTACACCCTTGTTCATAGCAGCTCAGTTCGTGATAGCTCAAACTAGCTTTTTGAAATACATAGTTTATAACTGCCATCTGTAGTCAAGGCTATTGAACAATAACATACTTGAGTTTCTCCCTCCTAACTGTAACTAAGGACCCAATGTTCAATCTTAAGATTCATTTTATAATTAACCTACTTAGACCCCTATGCTTTAGTCAACACATCATAGTCTTACCTCCTACCTTTGTTCCATCTTAGTTCTAATTAATTCAACCATTGTCAGTGGCTCAATATAGTCCCCAAATTCACTCTGTACTTGTTCAACATCATAGTGCCTTTGTTTGCCCTGACTTACTCTTTTAACTGAGTTCCAATAACAGGATTATAATTATACTTTTGTTGTTTATTCAGTTCCTACAGTAAGGTCAATTTCTTTTCTTTTAATTGAATTCTTTATTGGTACATTTTATATGCAGCTCACAACCACATACAACATTGGGGAATTTGTACCAGTATATGACACGTTAATTCTCATTTTTACCCATACCCCTACCCACCCATTTCTTTTTCCCAAGCCATTCCACATTGCCAGCCTCTACTGGGTACAATGTTTCCTAAACTCTTTTGGATGTTGGTCATGGCCATGATTGAGCAGAAGTCACTACATCCCCAGTCTGCATCTTAGAAAGTACTGGATTCTGACAGACCTGACACTGCATCTTATCCCTTCCCAACACAAGCCCCACAAAGAAGACACTATTGACCCAAGTCCGGCAATCTCTTGACAAAACTGATTACTTGCCCCTTCATGTCCTCAGGACCTTCAATCATCAAACCTACTCAGAGGAAAACTCGTGGGTCACTATCAGTTCTCCTGGGCCTCTGTGATACGGGCTTCCTTTCTTGTTACCTTCAGAGACCCAATAGCACACCTGCAATTTAGAATCGTCATTCAAAAGCATTATAGAAAACTGAGATCAAGAATCTTTATTTGCCAAATTGATTATAATGACTTTTTTCCTGCTGTCATTTGTCCTTTAGTTCCATATATGGCTACTCACTTTTAATATATAATAAGTGATTACTGGCTTTGTAATTATTTCTTAGTTGACATGAGAGGCTTTTAGGGTTAAAAGGAGTAAATTATATGAGCACAGTAGGCTTTCTAAACCTATTTGTATCTGAGGATGCCCACACGTCACATGTATCTCTCTACCAAAATCTCTAGTATCTTCTAGCTCTCAGCATTGTGGAGAAAACTACAAGCCTGTAAGCACAAAGTTTTTAAATCCTACAAACTCACAAGTATTGCCAGTACCTAGAACACTTCAGAAGTAGAAATAGTCATGAAAGCCATGGCAATATAAATGTCTAGTAAAAGCCTCAGCTGAGGCATGAACCCTATCACTGCAGCTGCAAAGCAGTACACTGGCCCAGGATTCCACCCCTACAGACTTGTATTTAGCAATGTTTCTGAGACCCTCTTTTCTGAGTTGGTCTACCTTTAACAGGCTTCACTGCATCCTTTTAAATTAAATAAAAAACTACATTATTTTTAATCTTCAAAAATGTTTTCCTGTCTAACATATTTTTTTCAAGACTGTGCAGTTTTCTCTTCATGAATTCAACATGAAATATAAAATCGAGATTAGGAAGTACTTTTATGTTGTAAATCTTTTAGAATAAAACACTGAGGTTTTTATAAGGCCAATTGCTCTTTATTTTTGCAGTCACCCTTATAGAAGTTATGTGTTTCAGGAGGTATTTTGAGTTGAGATCGGGTTTGTCAGCATTTGCAGGTTTCTGTTCCTCCATTCCAGGTCCACAAATGAGTGTTTTCTGCAGTGATTCTTTACTTCTGAAACACAGAGGAGCCCACCCACAATGGGAAGGATGCTCATGAGGAAGGTGCTGTGGAGGAGCCGTGTCACTCCACCCACGTTCGCCTGCTTCTGAGGCCTCGGTGATGGGCGGCATGAGCCATGCTGGGTCCACGCCTTCACGAGCTGCAGCACGTGGCGGCAGCACATTGGCAGATACCACAGCAGTCAGCACTGTGCACTCTTGTTAACTGGGTCCTGACCCGCGCATGCTCCCCGCAGGATCTGCAGAGTATGTGAGGCTGTCTGGGGGTGACGTTTCATACTTAGAGAGGTAGTTCTGCTTTCAGTGCTGCAGAAAAGGGTAGGTTCACTGCTCTTTCTCCCACTCTTGTCTTCCACGAACTTTATCACACGTAAATTTGTCAACAGATTTTGACACTTGATGATACTATACTGTAGATTTCAACAAAGGATATAATTTTTCCTCATTTATGCCTTTGGGCACTTCCTCATATTGTCATAGCACTTTCTTAGCATAACCGCACTTTCATGTGGTGTGTGCTCTGCACAGAAAGAGACACAGGAGAATCACAAGTTACACTACGGCTTCTCTGCGCAACTGACCTCCTTGAAAATGTGGTCTGAACTCTGTGTCTCCATATCACCCTTCTGTTATTCTTATTCTTTGAATCTGGGTCTAATTCTTGGCAAATGTATACACCTAGTGACCAGTGCCGTCCTACTTGAAAAATATCTAAGAAATATTTATCCATCTTCATCTTCCTTGATCTCTTCATAAAACTCAAACCTATATATAGTTTCAAAATTCTTTCCCTTTCTCACATCTAGGGACCTTCACATCTTGATCTGATGCTCCTCTTTCAAATATTTGGGCTCATATTTCCAACTATTTTCATCTCTTGTGTACTGTCACTTTGATACACTTAGGAGCAACAATATTAACAGGCAGCTAATAAAAATAAAACGCAAAAGAGCCGGGCGTGGTGGCTCACGCCTGTAATCCCAGCACTCAGGAGGCAGAGGCAGGGGGATTGCTGAGTTCGAGGCTTGCCTGGGCTACATAGTGAGCTCAGGGCCAGCCTGAACTACAAAGCGAGACCCTGTCTCAAAAATAAAATAAAATGCAAAACAATACTGCCTGGATTCTGCTGCTTATCATTTCAGACTGACTTAGCCAGAGTTCTTAGAAAGGGCATCTTAAGAAGTGATCCATAAACACTTCTGTGTGGTAGGGGGCGAACAAGCTCATAGTGTAGATGCACTCTTTGTACTGTATTCCCCTGGGACTGCTCAGACGCGTCTTCCTTTCACCTGTGCTAAATTACAGAGTAATTTCCTGCTCCTTATTTTGATTAAAAAGTCAAATGACTCCATCAAACATTGATTAAGCACCTGTTCTGCATTGACATTGTGACATTTATTAAGGATAAGAAGGATAAAATGCAACTTTTCCTTCTTGGACCAGGCTATGGGGAGACACATTTGTACAAACAAACAAATAAAACTTAATGTGATAAGTGTTATAAAAAAGGTACTAATTTTTTGTGGCAATATAGGAGAAAAGTGTTTTTTTGCTTCTTAGAGAAACAGGAGCAGCACTCAGAGTCTTTTTTGATCAACATCTTAAATAGTTTCCTTAAGTATGTGCTAAAATTTACAAAGAAAACATTCCTCGGAGAAATAGGGTAAATTGTGTCTTGTGTTTTTCTCCATATTCACAAAGCTGATATCCACAAATTAAATCAGAACTCAGATTGGTCAGATAAGAATGGGATAAATGACATTGTAGAAACAACAGTGGATAAGATATATGAAAAGCAAAGCTTTGTTGGGGGAAATCCAATGTGCTGAGGTAAGGCTGCAGTGGGATGCCAGGTCTACACATATGACAGTTGTAAACTGGAGGAAGTTGCTAGGGCTTATAAAGAATCTGAGAGTTTTCCCTACGTGTTATTCAGCAACACAGGCAAAAGAGGAGACTCACAGCGCAGCAAGCACCACGAATGCCGCGTCAGCCATCCTGCTCCACGGGGATCCTAGAGAGAAGCCTGCACAGTGCACTGCATCAGGGGGAAGCACTGAACTACTGGGGTTCGCCAATCATGTGTGTCTGCACAGTCCTACTGTTCTAGCTGTATGGACGCCATTCTCTGGCTTGCTGCAGTACAACACTGAGAAATAGTCCACGTGAAGGAGAGGTGAAGCCTTGTGTTACCGACACTCAGTAAAGTCAGATGGAGAGAGTCAAAGCCCAAAGTGGATTAGCTCTCACGAAAAGGTGCAAAAAGGAGGAGCACAAGGGAAGGAAAGGCATCACAGAGAACATTAAATGCGACATCTTGGAGTCCGAGTGTGAGGCGCAGGCAATGAGGAAGCCTAAGGATGCTTTCGGATGTGCATCAAATACACCTGGATTTGTGTGGACAAATCGCACAGGTTTCCTCACAACGTCTCCTCCCCAAACACAGCTGATCTTCACAGTTCATGAAAAACACTGCAAGTGATCACCTTCTTGAAATGTTTTAACTTGCAACCAAGAAAGTTGGGTTGGTTTCTCACTTTTGGTACAAGTTTTATGGTAGCCATATGTTTTGCTATAGGAGGAAGGCTGCCTTTCAGCAGGAAAAGAAGTCCTGAAACCACCCAAAGAAAGAAATTTGGGGGCAAGTTCAGCTCATTTCATTTCTTAGGCTATCTTCATCCCTCCGCTTCTTTGTCTCCGTTGTCCCTTGAGATGCCTCTGTATATTTCCAATGCATCCTTCTAAGATAGTTCTACTGGGCTCTGTAACTTGAAAGTGTGAACTAGTTTAGAGGACCAGGACTCTCAGGTTTATCAATTAGAAACACCACCCTTGAAACAGTACAGACAATGGCTTTTGTTGAGGGCAAACTGCAACGAAAACTAATGCACCAACAAAATGATTCAAGAGAACTCATTCCTTACCCTGAAAGTTATGCCCTTAAACAGATGGTCATAATTAGACACTCTGATTCAAAGACAGCTTTAGGAATTAGTGCCAGTTCCAAAGTTATTTTAGAACCCCTCATTTCCAGGCATAATCTGTGAGGAAAAATTTTACTTACAGTTTTGCAAACGCGAAAGGGATCAAAAGCTGGAAGGGGTGGGGTAGGAGCTCGGGAGGAAATAAAGAGGGATTAATATATATTACATACCAACTTCCCATGGTAAATGCAATCATTATTTACTATAAACATGTAACAATAAAATAAAAATTTAACCCTTCCAAATGGGGAAAAAATGTCATATGAAGTTAAAGGAACTAGATCATGAAAGGGCTAATGACATCACAGTCAAGGCTGTTTTGGATGAGGCACAGTGACACTGGCTGTTTTCATTGCTTCACTGAACTAGACTCCAGGATTCTGACAGGTGTCATCACACAGAACAGCTCAGAAAGGTGGACTTAGATGGGCTTTACCTCAGTGTTCCTGATCTTGTGAACAAACATTTATGAATCTCACAAAGGCCACACTTAAAGATAGAATTCAATTCAAAAAACATCTTTTTCCAAGAACTCAAAAAAAAAATCTATGAAATATATTTATATGTGTTAACTGTTTTTTGGTCCTAACTCTATTTCCCAATAATACCCACAATTAACATGAGTTCTGTGCATAACATTTGGGGATTATTCCCTCAGATATACTAGTAGTTTCCTTATTTTGTTTTTAAAGCAGGGATATAACTTCTTCCTTTCAGCAATGCTATTGTTACATTTTATTTGGTTAGCTACCTTTATCTATTTTGATTTAATCATTCACACATCTATAATTCATGATTTAGTAGATATTAACAGACTGGCAAGATCTGTGGGCAATTAGCATATTTATATATGTTTGTTTACATTTTGTCCAGTTATTCTGACAGAGTATTTTCCCATGGATTGAAATTTCTAGGGTAAATGGTGTAAATCATTTAAATTCTGGGTTAGAAGTCCAGAATTCCTCTGAGTGTAGGACAGCATTCATCTTCTCAGCCTCCTTCCCTAGTGTCTGTAGTTACAGACACATAATCACAGGCACATTAGCTACTATATTTCTAGTCACTAGTACCATGATGTTCCTGAGAAATTGCTTTTTCATTAATCTGAGTTTATTCATTTTCACATATTCCTAGTAGTCATTTATATCATCTGACTTTCCTCATTATGATCTTTTTCAATTCTCTCAGAATATTAATGTCTTTGTTTACAAAAAGCTCATTTATGATTAAAGATGCTGACCTTTTAACTGCCGTGCACTACAAAAGAAATGCCATAATATAGCTCCATTAATTTTTCTGTGGTATTTTATTTCATTGTACTGAAGTACTTAAATACGCTATTTATTTAAAGGTAACATGAAATTATTTAAGGATTAAACAAGGAGTAAAGATTTGAGCTGTACGGGAACTCGACTGGGAATCTACTGGGAAACTGGCGAGCACCAGAAGTAGAAAGAGGCAGAGTAAGCTCATCACAGAAAGGCACCAGGGTGAAGCATGGCAGTGCCAACTGCAGTGGGCGGGGAACTTACAGACACATTTTCTAGAACAGGATTTATGGGAATTTGATGATTATTCAAGTGGGCGTGGTCAGTGGAGTTTCAGCCGCTGGGTTATCAAAAGGTTCTGTTGACTTAGTCGTATTTCCAACAGAAGTCTGAAGAGTTAGTTGCTGTTCTTAAAGAAACTGAAGGAACTGAACAATTAACAAAAACATGACCACATTTCAACCAAACGTGAGTAGAGAAGCTGTCATTGATTGGAATTTCTAAAGACATTTATTAAGTACCCCTAGAAAAGATTTATATTTCTGTACGTTTTACATGCAAATCGAATTATCTTCTGAAAGCTTTGAGTTTATACATGTTAAAATATATAGGAATTTGCCATACAGATTTCTGGGGGAAAATACATTGACACTCCAAATTGGATTATTTAATTAAATTTCTGCAAAGGAAGGGTCCAGGAAACCTGTGAGGGGGAGTGGAGTTCTCCCAAGCTGATAACTGTGGACAGGGTTCTGTTGCTAACTCTTTGACATCAAGGTCTGGTTTCGTGGAAGACATTTTATTTTCCCATGGACTGAGAGTTGGAAGAACTCAAGACAATTCAAGTACATGACATTATTGGGCTCTCTATTTCTATTATTTTTAATTTACAATATATATTATATGATTTGTCATCATATAGAATTAATGATATTGTCCTGCAACTAGATAGTTCCATGTTGAGTGATAAGAGACAGCAATACTCAAAGTGTGTTGCTAATGTCCAGTCTATTCTATAAATTTATTTTGGATGTTGTCACTGTGAAAACTCTGCTTTGCAAAGAAAACTGAAATGCAAGTAGACTTTTCAGTTCTTTGACAATCTCAAGATAGTCTGCCTTGACACAGTACAACAGCACCAAAGCCGATCTCTATTTTAACAGGACCTGAGCTTCAACCCAGAGGTTCAATACACAGGAAGGAGTCCTCCTAGACTAACGCCCTTGACTTTAATACAGAACATTTGGAAATCTGAAGTTGTCTCAAAAGCGACCACAGTCTTTTATGATTTCCAAGAGCTGATCTTCTCCTGACATAGACAATGTTGAGTTGCCCACTTTACTCAACAAATGGGCTGTAGAACCATTCCTTCCCAGGTCAGGGATCTTTCCTCTCGAAAGCTGATATAGGTTATCATGCACCAGGTGAAAGAAAGAAGGTCCTGCTCAGTCTCTTCCAACATATTTGCTAATATTTGAAACATGTTCAACATTCAAATACTCATACTAACTTCAGTCCACTTTGTGTTGGAAAGCAGCCATTTCATCGACCTAGTAGTAACGTCGTTCTCCCTACAGTGACAGATTAAGCTTCTGTCAGAAAGTTTTGACACTCACTCCAGGTCACTGAAATGTGCTGCCAGTGAGGACTGTTTTTCTAAATGAAATCTATAGAGCCACCCTCATAACTCAAAAACCCTGACCAGTGATCCTCCTTTAGAACCAAGTACGAAACCAGAAAGCCATCCAGTCACGGCAGCTGGTTCGCCCATAAGCACACCACCATAAAATGACCAATTGTTTTCCTAACAGGTAATCACTAAAACTACCGCAGCTCGGTATTGGCTGGCAACCAAAGTGCAACTAACACATTCTCATGCACATCCTCCTGAAAATGAACCCACACAAATAAGCGTTGCTGTCCTTTTCTCCAAACTGCAGCTCATCAAACTAGATGTCGTATCACAGTGACTCATCGCTCTTCTCTAGCAATTGTGCCTCAGTGGCCTCTGCTAATTCATCAACTCCTCTAATTATGGTGCCACCCAAAAGATGAACACATGTGACATTTTAAATTATGTCTCCTGAAATTTTATGATAAATGTCCTTAGCACCAGACAGGATCAACTCTTCAATAATAACAAAAAGGCTTATTTGCTTTAGCTAAGAATGATGCTTTCAATACAGACAAATGGTGGCCTTTAATCATTGCTCCTGTTTTTCAGGTTCATGTTTTTTCTCTTTTGAAAAAACTCTAAAGGCTCATCTTAAAAGATGAGTACATTCAGCATGTTCACACTTAAAAGTTCAGCACGTTTGGTCACCACGTGGTGATTCAGTTCCGAAATTTTCTTGGTTTTGCTGTATAGCCCATCACTACATATTACACAAAGCAAACATAGAGAATGTGAGTCACCTACTACAATAAACCCTTTATTTTAAAAAAAAAAATCTTGTAGTATTTTCTTTTAAATGCTGCTTTCTTTTTTGGCAGTCTTTGAGTCTTCCACTGCCTTCTTATTTGGTTTTTCTCCTTTTCAAAGAATCTCTCCAGTGCCTTTTGCCTTTGACTCATTTAGACTAGGGTTATCTTGTGGATTTAACAAAAATCTGAAAGAAGCACTCAGTACAGGTAAGACACATAAAGAGAAGTGATAAAGAAAAAAAAAACTAGGAAGGTCACATACAGCCTGAAATAATTGCTGGGTTCTGATTTAAAGCCATCAAAAGTAGCTATACAATGAGAAGTGTATCGAGTCACTTGCCACCATAAAGCCTGCCACCAAATGCAACTTGTCACTCACTGACAGTTTTGATATGTCTGTAAGCAACTGATTAGGTCCTTTATGTAGTCAAATGTCTCTGTTGATGTTAGTGTGTATTTGCTGCCACTGTCCAGAGCTAGCATCACTGCCTCAGCTCCATCTCAGATTATCAGGCATTAGGTTCCATAAGGAGCACTACCTAGATCTCTTGCTGATCTAACAGGAGGCAGAGCTCAGGCCACAATGAGATGATGGGGCATGGCCATAAATACAGATTAAGTGTCACTTGCTCATCTCCTCTTCACCTCTTGCTGTTGCCCAGTTCCTTGTAGGTAGTGGACCAGCACCAATTTGTAGCCTGGGGGTGGGATCTCTACCTTGGGAAGCAAAAGGAATACCTGGTTATGAGAATTCAGAAAGAGTTCTGAGGTCACCTGACATACACTATAGTTTGAGATACAGAAACAGACGCAACCTGTGGTCACCCTACAAGGTGCAATCTGGGATCTCCATCTACTCCCCTGGTCTTCTCCCTAAAGTGTGTCTTCAGCTAACCTCCAGGGACACGAAGCTGTTCAGAAATACAGCTTGGGGCTGGGTGTGGTGGCTCACGCCTGTAATCCCAGCACTCGGGAGGCAGAGACAGGAGGATTGCTGAGTTCAAGGTTTGCCTGAGCTACACAGCGAGCTCAGGGCCAGCCTGAACTACAAAGCAAGACCCTGTCTCAAAAAAAAAAAAAGAAGTACAGCTTGGGGTGGAAAATCCATACAAAGTGTCAGGGACTTGCAAATACGCTCTATTCTTGTACTTTCCATAGGAACAATAGCTCTTATCCACTATGCAGGGGACACAAAGAGATCACTGGTATTATGACAAGTAACATGATGAAACGAAGCAGGAAAACAACTCTAATTCCATGACAAAGCCAACCACACATTCTAGAACCTGTCTGTACTTACATTAAGTCAGCTTTTAAACTCTTTATTTTCAAATACAGTCTATCCCTCTTAATCTTAATTGAATTAATTTAAATGACATTATTTCATAAACACCCATTCCACCCTACACTACATACTTGAATAAAGGAATTTCATGTTGCCCAAGAATTAAACTGCAAATAATAAATTATTTATTCAGTAAATAATGAAAACAGAGTCTATGCTCCTGAAAGTACAGGATTAATACTTTGGAGATGAATGATGAGTGAAAGATGTTTGCAAGTTTGGTATTTTATTAGCAGGAAGGAAAATGATTCTGTTGATTTTTCTACTTTCTCTCTGACCTAACAAAAGACTTTTCTAAATGTCTCTAAGAAGGAAATTTTCTAATATAATTAATTATATCACATTTGCAGAAAATGCTGCACAGTTACAACAGCATAATGTGTGGTCCCCCAAAGACATTGAGGATTAAGAAACAAGCCGCATCACTATCCCTGTGAAGACATACAGTTTTAGAGAGGTCGCATCCTTTCCTGAAGGGCATACAACTAATAAATAGTCAAAATTAAGCTATATCATACTATAAATTCATTACTGTTTACTATAATACATGAAGATGTCTGTTTTCTCCATTTATTTATTCTACAGCAACATTTCCATGCTTTGTAAGACCTCTGACTTTTCCTTATGCGTATAAACATTCCCAAAGATGAATTATATAATATACAATAACCTGAAGCTATATTATGCCTCTAAACTTTAAAAAATTTAGTTTTACTTTTGTAAACTAAATTCCAAACTAGAAAAGCACAGATACACATAACTTCACCTTAAAAAAAAATAGTACCCTAAAGAATTCATTGATTTCTTAGCTTTTTGAGTCTTGCTATGTTATTTCTGTTTCCTTTACCTTTTAAGTTCATCAAAAATCTTTTTTTAAAAATGACTTTTTTTATACCCAGAGTGAAATGTGTTCCGAGCCTGGTGAGAACGGACTGTTAATCTCTTCATTTTATTGACCTACTTCAGTTTCAGCTCATTAAACACAGACATCTCAATGATCAAAAGAAAATGAACCAAATGTAACTTGGTGTAACCTTACTGAGGAAGACAGTTATTCAAAAAGCACATAAATCTGAACAGGTAACTTAATATTGACAGTCTTCCATGGAAGACTTACATATATGTAATGAACAAAGGCATCCAAGAATAATTTTTTCTCATTCATTTCATTTTATCAATAAAGACACGCTCATGGTGTCTTCTTGGTTCATCTCCTTTATCAGATTTTATCCTCCCTCAAACTTAAAGACAAGGAAAAATAGAGAGCTATGATCTCTAAAATAATAGCTTCAAAGAGTATTTCATTATATTGCCTAAAGAGTCATGAAAACCAAAATAAATATGGCTATCATAATTCAGAAGAAAAGAAACCAGTAATCCAAACTCATTCTCATAAAAGTAATAAAAATGTACCCTATAAAACAAAAAAGCTTAAAGCTTTTAAATATGACTATATTTGAAATGTACACTTAAATGAATCAGTGGACCATATCAGAATCTACCTGTTTTTTTCATTGGCAATGAAAAGTAATTCTTCTGTTTAGGTAAACTTTCTTCATATTTCTAATAAAATATCCTTAAAAATAATAAGATAAACTTTAAAAGAAAAAAAAATTATCTAAGATATCACTGAAAAGAGATCTTAAAACAAGTTAAATCTAAATACCCACAAACCATAAAAACAGATAAAGAAAATGTAGCACATAGGCACAATGGAGTATTGTCTGGTCATAATAGAGAAAAATCTATCATTTCAAACAACATGAATGAACTGAAGGACCTGTGTAAAGTTGAATAAGCCAGGTGCAAAAGACAAACACTGCACAATCTCACTTGTACGTGAAATCCAAAACAATGATCATACAGGAGTGGAAAGTAGAATGGTAGTTACCAGATGCAGACCCAGTTTGGAGGAGATATTAAGAAATTACAGGGCCGGAGATTTAGCTCAGTGGTACCGGCGCCTACCTCGCAAGCGCAAGGTCCTGTGTTCGATCCCCAGTAACCACCTACAACAATGCTGGGTGTGGTGACTCACGCCCACCAGCAATCAATACCACATACCACAGTGCGGGGCGTGGTGGCTCATGCCTGTAATCCCAGCACTCGGGAGGCAGAGGCAGGAGGGTTGCTGAGTTCCAGGCTTGCCTGGGCTACACAGTGAGCTCAGGGCCAGCCTGAACTACAAAGCGAGACCCTGTCTAAAAACAAAACAAAAAAAAAAAAAACTACAAAGTTTGCTAGGAGAAAGTCCAAGAAATCTGTTTTACAGCCTAGTAAATACAATTGGTGATTATAAATCATATTCCAGAAAAAGTACAAAGATTTTTACAACCAAAAATAGTAACTATATGTGATAACACATTTAGCAAACTTAGCATATATGTCAACACATCATGTCACATAGTAAAAAACAGAATTCTATTATCAATTTAAAATAAATTTGAGAAAAGACTAGATAAGTACTTCTAAATCTATGATTGTTAGAAATGTTTTAAGATAAAGATAGACTGTTGTAAATGTTGTAAGATAAAGATAAATGTTGTAAGATAAAAGACTATACCTGTTACTATATATTATGCTTTTTAATGTACGAGAAATTATTCATTTACTTATCTAAAAAAGCTTTGATCTCTCAATTTGGCCTACTCAGCTCACAAATAATCTCACTGATGGGAAATATGTCATTTACTCCCAACATAGCATTAACAAGGGTGGAAGATGGAAAAATGAAACATTTTCAAATTCATTACTATTAACTGGTCCGTGAAAAAAATACTGCTTTACAAGAAATATATGCAAATAAAACATACTAAATCCAGAGCTAAATGCAACTTAAACTTAGCCACATTTACGTCTCTGCATGCTCTCAATAATTGGTCAGTACAATACTATTATCAGTTACACTGGCTACATGAGAACTGTGCTATGGAAATATGTCCCTTAAATGTTAAAAAATTTTCTATTTCTCCAAGATATTCAAGGAAACTACCCCAGACATTTGTCTGACCATTTATTTCATTTCAAAAATCTTAATTAGATAAAAATTTCTTTAAAGTTGTCAATATTAGTTCACTTTATATAATTTGTGACAGTTACCTAAGAAAAAATTAATTCTATGAAAACAATTTACTCAACAAGCTCAGATTAAACATAATTTAAGAAACTTCAGCTACTTTATGTCTTATTATATTAACATGAAGCATAAAAACTTTAAACATGATTAATAACATATTTCCTAACCATTTGTACATTAAAAGGGATTCATAAATATTGCCTTAATCACAGAATAAAAAGAGAAACCAGTTCCAGATCCTGTTCCCAAAAAGCCTCTGGTATAATAAAAGAAAATGTATTTTTAAAACAGTATTGCTACTTTGAGTCCCTGCCGTATGTTTTAAATAACCACGTGGTGACCTTTATGCGGGTTAGTTGCAAAATGTCAGGGGTGATTAAGGAAAAGTTAAGACCACAACAGCAGGACGGAAACAGCACACAATGAGCTTTATTTGCATCCCACTTTAAGAGGCTGCTTGAGCCGTGCCCCTCACAGCATGCAGGAGAGGGGGACAGGACTATCCTGGAAGGGAAAGGGTCACGGGTAGCTCAAGAGAGAAAGGAACTGGAGGGGTCCTCACGTGCTCAGCACTCAGCTGCAAGACAGAAGCTTCTCATAGGAAGTCTCTGGGCCCCAGAAAGTTTCTAGACAGCATTGTCTTGGG
>PVIC010047462.1:0-13866 GCA_004025085.1 Thryonomys swinderianus | reverse complement strand
CTAACTTGGATTCAATCATCTCACTGATCTCTTCTTTAATGAAGTCTTTCACTGAGGACAGTATCTCTGTTTTGATCTCAGAGTTGAGTTCTGTTTTCCATTTTACTAGATCTGCTTTAGTTACCATCTCCAAGAGTCCTGGTGTTTGAGTTTCAGTTTGCCCTATTTCCCTTTTCTCTGAATTTCCCTGTGGTGGTGACCTTTGTGTCTGTTTTTTTGTGTATTTTCCCATTTCTACTCTTTCTTTGTTTTTAATGCTCTTCTTTGACTGATGACAGGACAATGTTTGTTGCAGGTGTCTTTCTATTATCTGGGGCCCTTTGGAAGCAGCACTTTCCTAGGGGGGTCCTCCCTGAATCTGTAATGACCCTTGAGAGTTCTCACTCCTGACACATCATGGTAGGTATTTGAGCAGAACAATCACATCATGTTTGTTACCATAATACAATAAATGCCAATATCAGTATTAAACACAGTAAATAAGATAAAAAGGTTTGTTAGATTCTATACTGGATACTTTGAGCTTATGAGTTACCTCTATGTCTGACTCCTTACTGCACAGCTGTGGGATACAGTGGGCTGGTGGGCGGCCTTCAGTCCACTGGAAATGGGCTGCACCCTGCAGCCGGGTCCGCGTGCTGCTCCCTCAGTCCACTGGAAGCAAGGCACGGCGGGGCCGCATCCGCTGAGTCCGGTCCACCTGCAACTGGTCCCTCAGTCCGCTGGAAACACGGCACAGCAGGCCCGGAGCTGCTGGGTCTGGTCCGCCCACCGCTCGTTCCTCAGTCTGCCGGAAACACGGCACGGTGGGCCCAGAGCTGCCGGGTCCGGTCCACCCGCTGCTGGTTCCCTAGTCCGCTGGAAACACGGCACAGCAGGCCCGGAGCTGCTGGGTCCGGTCCGCCCGCCGCTCGTTTCCCAGTCCGCTGGAAGCACGGCTCAGCGGGCCCGGAGCTGCTGGGTCCGGTCCGCCCACCGCTCATTCCTCAGTCCGCCAGAAACGTGGCACGATGGGCCCGGAGCTGCTGGGTCCGGTCCGCCCGCCGGTTCCCCAGTCTGCCGGAAACAAGGCACAGCGGGTCTGGAGCTGCTGGGTCCGGTCCGCCCGCCGCTCGTTCCCCAGTCCGCTGTTAACACGACACGGCGGGCCCGGAGCTGCTGGGTCCGGTCTGCCCGCTGCTTGTTCGCCAGTCCGCTGGAAACACAGCACGGCGGGCCCGGACTGCTGGGTCTCGTCCGCCTGTTGTCACCTTTTTAAAAGACCAAACTTCAGATTTCTCTGCAATGTCATGCTTCAAAAATATAAGATTCTTCTGTTCCTTGTTTTTCCACAGAGCTGCGTGTGTTAGTCAAGCTTTGCTATTCATACTGCTTAAGCTCCATCTGTTTATTTTTG
Organism: Thryonomys swinderianus; assembly: GCA_004025085.1. NCBI lineage: Eukaryota > Metazoa > Chordata > Mammalia > Rodentia > Thryonomyidae > Thryonomys > Thryonomys swinderianus. The sequence goes on along the minus strand of PVIC010047462.1, from coordinate 12,470 downwards.
GTGTGGCTTCTCTTACCCAATGAAAATTTCTTGGAGACCAACCAAACTGAAGGGGCCAGGTACACTTTAAATCCACAATCGTGGTGAAGGTGCTCAATTATTTTCAAATTGTAATTCCTAACATTTAAGAACTATACTAAGAAATATATTTTTCAACACATTACCTAATGTAATTTATTTTCACTATTCCTAGTTTTTACTGCTTAGAGACATGCCAGTTCTTGACTGACCTCATCCTTCTTTTTAAAAATACCTTGTTACATGTATGTATTAACAAATAAATGTGTAGTACTAAAAAATTAAAGCATTTTTGGGCATGTGATTAAGGTACTAGAAGTAGAAATAATTTTGTCTTAGCTAAATAAACACGGAAGCTTACTATTTTTCCCTTTTGAGCAATTAGATTTGAGATTGGATTATTTAGTCAATAAAGTGAATTAACTATATTTCTGTGCTGTCTAAAAGTCATGTTGTAAACATTAAAATCCAGTTCTTTGTTTATTTAGAAGTTATTTTGGTGTACTGATTACATTACAGGCCCAGTGTTTTATGCTTCTCTGTATCTGTGCCCTATGGCAGTGATGGCCCACCCCCATGGACCCTGAGCTCAGCGTGGGGATGGCATGTGTAGGAAAGCCTCCACTGGGGAAAGTGGGATTTCCCCTGTGCTTCCTTTGCATTCCTCCAACAGTACAGCTCGAGGACATGCTCATACTCTTACTCTAACCCTCAGTTTAACTGTTCTATCCTACTTTTCTCAAATTTATTTTTCTGGGAAGAATTGGTTATCCACTTCATAAGCTTCATGGGAGTGTGAATAAATCTATAGTCTAATAACTACTACAGGTGTTTGAAGTATTTATTTCAAATTACATAAATACAAATATAATTATTGATGTCTTTGTCCAAAATTAGTGTGACTAAACAAAGTTCTAATGAGGTACTTAATTGCTATTTTATCTTCTTTCATACACAGTGATAAGGACAATGCCTGATACTGAAAATAATATTTATTAAAATATGGAAAAAGTGATTGCAGGGAAGGGGAAAATAATTGTGATGTCTTATGTACACACACCAAGGCCTCACAATGAATGTAATCATTGTGTACTGCAAATGTGTTAATAAAAATTTAAAAATGTGATGAAGCATTAAATGAATAATGAGTATTGTAAACCTCTGATTAATTGAAATCTAAGTTGAGTATGAAGAAAATTTAACAATAATTTAGGCAACCATTATTTTATAATTGAGGAATCAGTTATTTAGCTTTGGTCTGTTGATTCAATGCTGAGTGTTAGAACTTTTATGCCACAGTTTATTTCCTTTCCCAGTTACTGGGATTTTAACCTTGATGGTATATTGTGGGGTTTCAAGTTTTTAGAAAGTTTTAGAGTTTTCATTATAGAGATCATACATTTCTTTCATTGTTTGTTCAGAGGATTGTTCATTGGACGTCTCATCCAACAGTGTGCAGGGGTGCTATTTTCTCTACATCTTCACCAGCACTTGGCCTTTAAAAAAAAAAAAGACATTATGATAGGTATCCCATTAGAAAGGACTATTTTCTCTGTTTATATATGAACTGATCTCAGATAAAACCCTGAAGATGCCATATGAAGGCTGTTAGAACTAATAAATCAATTCAGTAAGGATGAGGAATATACAGAGTCAATACACAAAAAGTCAGTTGCATTTTTTTTTTTTTTTGAGACAGGATCTCACTTTGTAGTTCAGGCTGGCTCTGAGCTCACTATGTAGCCTAGGCAAGCTTCGAACTCAGCAATCCTCCTGTCTCTGCCTCCCGAGTGCTGGGATTACAGGCGTGAGCCACCATGCCTGGCACTGTGGTTTGTGGTATTGATTGTTGGTGGGTGTGAGTCACCACGCCCAGCATTGTATGTGGTTACCGGGGATTGAACTCAGGGCCTTGCGCTTGTGAGGCAGGCACCGGAACCACTGAGCTAACCCTCTGGCCCCCAGTTGCATTTTTATATACTGAAGACATCTTGTTTGGAAAGAAAATTAGGAAAAAATTCTACTTACAATACTACTAAAATATCTAGGATTACACTCAACTAAGGGAATTGAATTATTAACTGTAAGCTGCACAACATTTGGGAAAGAAATTAAATAGAGCATAAACAGATTAAAAGATATTTTATGTTCATGGCTTAGAAAACTCAGTATTGTTAAAATATCAATACCATCCAAAGCAGTTTACAGATTCAATGCAATGTCTATCAAAATACCAATGTCATTTTTTCACAGAAGAGTAAAAACAATTCTAAAGCTCATGTGGAACCACAAAAGAGCACAGATAACCAAGAGAATTACAAGAAAGAAAAACAAAGCTGGAAGTATTACACTAACTAATTTCAAATTATATTACAAAGCTACTATAATCAAAACAACATGGTGCCAGCATAAAAACAGGTGTATAGACCAATAGAATGGAACAAGGAGCTCAAAAATAAGTCCAAAGGGGAGGGCAGGAAGACTTGGAATGAATTGGGATGTGCTGTCTAGAGGTACCCACTACCCATAATGAATATAACCATGTTTTTAGAGACAGGGAGAGGGAGAAGGGAGGGTTATGGGAAGGCATTAAAATGAATTAAGATGTATTAAGTACATTTACCTACTCCCTAAGGTGAATGTAAACATTATGTACTGGAAATGTATAAAATATACAATAAATAAAAAGTCCACAAAAAGTCAGCAGATCTTTAGTAGGGAGCCAGAAATACATAATGGAGAAAGGCTGGTCTCTTCAGCAAGTGGTCTTGGGGGAACTTAAATATTCACAAACACAAGAATGAACTTGCGCCTTTATCTTAAATCAACTGAAAGACTTATGTGTAAGATCCCAAACCATAAAACAAAGTAGAAAAAAAAACACAACCCTTTTTTGGACAACCTTTCTGATATTGGTCTTAATTTCATGGGTGTGATATCAAAACACAGACTCTATAAGAGTGAAAAGGTGGGAGCAAATAATTGTAAATAATCTGTCTGATAAGGGGTTAGCCTTATCAAAAATAAACTCCTATAATTGAATAGTATAAAATTTAAGAACCAAAATTAACCATAACTTTAAGACTTGATAGACACTACTTTCAAGGTAAACATACAATGATCAAGTAGAATATAGGAAAAGCTCAGTGTCAGTAATCATTAGGGAAATGCAAATTAAAGCCAGAATTCAAGTCCTATAAGTGCTTTTCTGTTATTTTTACATGAAAATAATATTGATGGTACATTTTTCCTATCAGAACTCTCTGAGTGTGATTGCACTGCCTGCTGGCAATTGAAGCAGATGGTAATCCTGTCTTTCCCATTTGTACATAACTAGCTTTTTCTGCTCAATGTCTATTAGGTACTTTACTTGAAGTTCAATAATTTTACCAGGTCATGTCTTTGGGTTTGTCTTAGTTACTTTTCTTATTACTGAGGCAAAATCACCCAACACCCAAAGTTCAAGAAGGAAAGGTTTATTGTAGCTCACATTTTGTAGAAGTTTCAGATCATAGTTGGCTGGCTCCAAGGTAGGGTGGCATAGAAGAGGGGCACTGCAGAAAATGCTCATGGCAACAGAGGGCAGCAACATAGTGAAGTAGCAAAGGAGCAGCAAGTGAATGCAGTAGTGTGCTTTCCCTTTCTCCTCCTCCTCTCTCTCTCTCTCTTTCTCTTTCTCTTTCTCTTTCTCTTTCTCTTTCTCTTTCTCTTTCTCTGTCTCTGTCTCTCTCTCTCCTCTCCTCTCCTTCTTCTCTCTCACTCTCTCCTCTCTCCTCCCACTTCTGTCCCTTATATTCTATCCCAGCTATATGGCTTTAGAGTAGGTAGTACTCACACCCAGGGTGGAACTTCCCATCATCCACTCCCCAAACTATGCCAAACCAATCAGTGAACTAATTTAGCAATCACGCACCCTTAATCCCAGCGTCACTCTCCATCCAGCCACCTCTGAAAAGCTTCACCTATGACTGTGTGAAGCTATAAGGAGACATCTAGACATAAATCGTAATGGTGCTTGTGGGTTATTTTTTTCCCCCGAAATATATCTTGACACATTGATTTGCAGATTTGAAACTTAATCTTGGAATGATAACTTGCTAGTGTTTTATTGTGCTCTTTTCTTAGTGTAATCGTGCTTATCATGGTCATCAGGATATTGGTTTTCTTTGGTCTCTCTTCTTTTGTGTGCCCACCATTTACATGCCTTTACTTTTGGGACTCATGTTTTCATGCTTTTCCTTATCAGTGATTCTTTCTCAGAAGACCTATTTTACTTCTCATTATTTTTATTTTTAAAGGCTTTACTATCATGGTCAATCATTCAGTTTTACCAATCACTTTTTATCCTGGCAGTTTCATTATTTGAGCTATTTCTTCCAGTAGTGCATTTTTCTTTACTTTCTTTGAGATTATACATATTCTAGCTTCAAGTTATCTTTGGTTTCTTTGGGATAATGCCACACAAGTATCTTTTTCATTCTTTTTACTTGCTATATTAAGATCTCCTCTTTTTCATACTGTTTATATAAATAGACTCAGTTGAATTTATTCTACTTCTTCCTTATCTGTCAGTGTGGAAGGGCCAGCAAATTTAGCAAATTAAAACCCAGCCTATGCAGGTAAATTGATCTAAGAATGAACCATAGGTATATTTTAATGTTATAAGTATGTCCCATAAAATATTTGAGACATTGTCATACCAAAACATGTCATTCTAATTTTAAAGTGTACTTTTCCCACTATATCTCCTTGCATCATTTGCCTTGAAAGTCTGTTTCCTTTCAGAGAGCTATGGGATCAGTATGACTGCAAACAGCCTCTGAACTCGCATATCTTTTATTTGATTACTTAGTGTTTACTCATCTTTGCTTACAGGACTTTTCTGCAGAATAGACTAGTGTTTTCTCTCCTTTGGGTCTCACTATTTCAATTTAAAGTTTCAATTTAAAGTTTGGATTAGACATAAATACAGTAGAATTATACAATCTTTCAATATGCCTCCATGTCATATACTGGTACAAATTTTCCAGTGTGAGTGTGACTGTGAGCTGTATATAAAATGTATCAAGAATTCAATTAAATAACTTCATAAGTTTTATTGATACATAATAAAATTGTGCAGCACACAATTCATAAATAACAATGAAATTTACACATCCTTTAAGTTCCAGATGGCCAATTGAGTCTCACAGAGTGTTCTCTTATCTCCATCACCAACCTATGGTTATAATTCATTCTTGGTTTAACAAGTTGAGTAATTTTCACCATATATGTAACAATATGTGTAAATATCCTAAGAACATAAATAGTAAAATGGAGAGACAAATTCATTTTTGAGTATTTCTGATTTTTGTTTTTAATGTAAATGAATGTTATTTATACAATTAAAAATAATGACATTTAACAGTTAAACTTGCACAAACCCTACAATTTTATTAGTTGTCTTTTACTGCAGCACACTTCTGAGGAATATTGCATTCTGTTCCATCCCCAGGAAATGTGTTCCATTGGGGAGTCTCATAGCAGGAGGATCAGCATCCAGCAGGGGGTAGTGTGATTCCAGGTGGCCCCTTACATAAGAAACTAAACTTTGGCTTGTGGTTTCTAGAAGAACAAAGAAAGGGGCCATCTCTAAGGACAGGAGGGCCAAGAATCAAGGTTTCTACCTGTGTATGGACCAGGGAAAAACCAGGAAACAAAAATGGAAGTCCTGAGATGGTATGGGACAGGGACCAGTGAAGAAAGCCTCCTGCTTTTTGCACCAGTATGGCTATAGGATGGGCCAATACAGCCCATTCAAACCCCTTTCTCTGGGGTGACAAGGCTCATTCTGGCTAGATAAGTTTGGGCTCACAAGCTGAGTGGAACAGAGCTTAGCTACACGATAATGATGTACATGGGCTATAGTTGAGAGATCACCTGGTGATTTTATCATTTGGAGCTACAGCTCCGATTCTCTCATAATCCATCTACAGTTACTCTCTTCACTGGTTCAAGTATAGGGATTTAAGTTCTGCCTCTCAAGAGTCTATAACAAGGAGGGAAGGAGAAGGGGAGTTAAAAAAAAAAAAAGAAATGAGCTGTAGTATGTACATGTAACCTCTCCCCGAGATGATTTTAAGCTGCAAACATGTGCTAATAAAAGATTTAAAAATTTGAAAGAGGTCTATAAGATCAAGGACAAGAGTAGAGAGTTTTGACCTACAGAACCCTTTTTTAAAGTTCAAAATTCACTGAATTTTGACAGACAGATATTGCTTACAAACTATGGGCTACGGTTGTTGCTTTTTGGGTTTGTGTAGTTGGACTGTTAAAATTCTACAGTTTTCATAGGCACATATAAACATGCCTCTATAGCATTTATCAGAATTTTGTTGGGTAGGTTTTGAAGGTGGATTCTACTATCTCCAGTGATAATAATAATTCCAAACAAATATTTATTGAGCATTTGCCACACAAATGTCCCTAAATTAAGCATTTTATGTGAGTTTATGCAAAACTCCTCAATTATCATGCCTATAAAATTATAGATCAGGAAACAAAAGCTTAGGGAATTTAACTAGCACCAAGGTCATGCAGCCATTAAATGACACGGGTACAGAATTAGAATTTAGTCCTGGAGCCCACTTGTAACTGCTGTACTACTGTACCATCAATATCAAATTAATGTTTATAATTAAGGGGAAAACTCAGCTTAGAAAATCATCAATACTCAGGCATTTGGTTGGTTAAAATGTCACAACAATGGAGATATGTTTATTGTGATCAGATAACTGGTCACATAGCTGGTAGACATTGGTCTGGATGGGGCAAGGTGGACCCAGGAACTACTGTATTTGGCTTCTCTATATGTATTTCTTGTCTCTCACTCAAAGACAGAGGTCTTCAGCGGTATCTCAGAATTACTCCTTATATGCTTTCTGTGGTTTTTCTGATCACCAGAATTATCTATAAACTGTGGGGTTCCAGAAACTCTGTTCTCTATTCTGGAAATTCAGCAGAAGCAGTGGAATCCTGAAGACACTAGAAAATTCACCCTTTTCTTCTTTTTTCTTTTTTTGAGTCAGGGTCTCGCTTTGTAGTTCAGGCTGGCTCTGAGCTCACTATGTAGCCCAGGCAAGCCTCCAACTCAGCAATCCTCCTGTCTCTGCCTCCCAAGTGCTGGGATTAGAGGCATGAGCCACCACGCCCGGCACTGTGGTATGTGGTACTGATTGCTGGTGGGCATGAGTCACCATGCCCAGCATTGTATGTGGTTACCAGGGATCGAACTCAGGACCTTGCGCTTGCGAGGCAGGTGCCAGAACCTCTGAGCTAAATCTCTGGCCCTAGAAAATTTATTCTTGATGTAACCAGCTGGTATAACTGATTCAAATACTGGCTATGTTTTATTGCTTTGAAATGGTAATGAATATCAGAGATCTATACATAAGATATAGGGTATGTTGGAATAAAGAAAGCTGGGAACAAATCAAATCGCCCGTGGCCTACTTTGTCCACTTCACTGGGGAAAGGTCAGAAACTCTCTCCTGTGCCAGTGTTGCATGCATCCTTTCTGCAAACCCTTTCAAAAGAGATTAGGTTCCTATTACTTTATTACTGCAATAAAATGTATAGCCAGAATTCTGCAATGAAAGAGCTGCTGCTGCTGAAGCTGTAATAGAAGATGTAACTTAAGTGTTGACTTGAAAAATTGCCACAAAGTCAATCTTTTATAGAGAAAATCCTTTCCAATTTCTTGCTATGGAATATGCACCATCTGATGTGAGATGACATGCAAGTTGAGTTTTTCAAAAATGGAAGATTTTTACACAAAAGCCAGCCTATTAATTTTTGTAGCATAATGCAGGGCAGCATTAAGTGTGGTTGATGTTTCTTTGCTGATAGAAGTATTAGTTAACCAGTTATTACTAGGTAAATCCAGCGCTTCTTTGAGGAGTATTGTTTTTGCTGTTCGACAATAAAACCTTTTAAACCATTCCCTTATTTTTCTCTTTTGCATCTCTTCCATGTCCCTTTCTTGGTCATTGCACAGTAGACTCCCCTGTCCCTACCAACTTGTGTGTCAGAGAGGCATATCTATTTTTGGTCATTTATTTTCTGAAATAATAAACTGTTTATGTAATAATATGCAGCACAAATGCAGGCACAGAATTTTCTCTGGGAAAAGGCAACCATGGTCAGGGTCACCCTTCTGAATTTTCATAGTAGATCAGGGGAATTTTTGCAATATGACGCATTGACATTTTCTAATGACTTTGCAAGCAATAGAAACTTGACTCAATCATTTTTAGATGGCGGAATTGTTTTAGATGCCTGTATGAAAGAAATGACAGGAGAGATTTTTGCACACCTGCAAAATATTGCTTTAGTTTCTGTAAAAGGATTTGTGATGCAATATCTAAAAGCCAACAATGGATTTTAGTATGATATCAAGCATAATAATATTGATACAATTTGGGTGTAATCCACAGGGTCAACCTATCTGAATCATTTAATTTACTGTTAATCAATTTATGGTATAAACATTATGCTTTGATGTTGCCAAGACTTTATAAGGACAATATTTTTACCTTGTGTCCCCACCACCACCTCCTATGTCACAGTTCTTATTTGAATTACCTTCTGTTTAGTTTACCTAGTAATTTCCTAGCTATTACCTCATTCCTCAGAGCAACTTTAGCTCATGAGAGGAACATTTCACTAATATGACAGAAGACTCTCAAGAGGCTAAATGATCTAGAAAGCAAAAGTTAGAAACCAGAGATTCAGAGCTTCTAGACTCAAATCAAAAAGGGGAGGATAGTTGGCTTCAAAGAGCTCAGCACCAAGTGAGGCTCTCATTGTGATGTTTAACATGAGTGGGCAACAAAGGGGTTTTTAGCCCATGCTCCTTCCTCCTTTGGGTGTGGTGTGATGGGAGTGTATCATGTAAAAGACTTAGCTCAATGGTACTGTGTTTACTTGGTGAGCACAGGGGCTCGAGTTTGATCCCTGGTACCTAAAAAAAAAAAAAAAAAAAGGACAGAGGCTGTGACCATGGTAATGACCAGCAATTATAAGGACCGGGAATTTAAACTGCAGAGATGTATGATGTTAAGAGAACTGAAAACCACTTGCTCAAAGGTTAATGTTTAAAAAAAAAAACAGTATAGGGCTAGAGATATAGCTCAGTGGTTCTAGCAAGCACAAGGTCTCTGATTCGATCCCTGGTAACCACATATATTACAGTGCATGGGGAGGTGTGACTCATGCCCAACAGCAATCAGTACCACATACCACAATGCCAGGCATGCTGGCTCATGCCTGTCATCCCAGCACTCGGGAGCCAGAGGCAGGAGGATTCCTGAGTTTGAGGCTTGCCTGGGCTATATTACTGAGCTCAGGGCAGCCTGAACTACAAAGTGAGACCTTGTCTAAAAATCAAAATCAAAAACAAACAGTATAGGGCCAGAGATTTAGCTCAGTAGTTCCGGCACCTGCCTCGCAAGCGCAAGGTCCTGAGTTTGATCCTGGTGACCACATAGAATGTTGGGCATGGTGGCTCATGCCTGTAATCCCAGCAATTGGGAGGAAGAGGCAGGAGGACTGCTGAGTTCGAGGCTTGCCTGGGCTACATAGTTAGCTCAGGGCCAGCCTGAACTATAAAGTGAGACCCTGTCTCAAAAAAAACCCAAAAACCAAAAACAAACAAGCAACAAGAAAAAAAACAGTATAGACCCCACAACAAATTATTTTATACCTCATTATATTGTTTTGGATACTATGACAACTGACAATTGAACGTATTTCTAAATGCCCTTGTACCAGAAACTGCAAGTGCCCTTATCATCTCCCAGGGTGACCTTGATTGCTGTGGATGAAATTCAGTATGTGTTACTTGGCCAGATAAAATGGCTCCTGCTAGTGTTTTATTCATGAGTTTATTTCCCTACTGGAGCTTTTGGAAACCAATCCTGTCAACTGGCCTCCCACATTATATTCTTGTACTTCTGTGCCTCTGCCCCCATCACTCTGCTGGTGGGAATTCTTTATCCCTTCTTTTCTGCTATCTAAATCTTGTAGCTTATTGCTCCACTTACAACTCCAGCCTTTCTTGGATTGTCTCAGTGCAACTTTAGTTCCCAAATAATGTTTCATTTGCTTTCGTCTCAGAAACATTTTACACAGCCTACATAGTTTAATGTTGGATTTATTTACCCCACTGTGTCACCTTTGACTGTGTTATTCCCTTAATGTAGAATGCTTTGTCTTTCATATCAAATGGGAAACTTTAAAAAGCCAGGCAGTTGAACTCTGAGGATCTCCTTAAGTATTAGGTAGAAATTCAAGTTAATTAGATAATTTCAGGAGAGTTTAATGAAGGCTATTTACAAATATTTGAGGATAGAAGGAAAACACATAGGAAGCATCCTAATTAGTAATAGCTTTATCTCATCTGAGGCCCAAATGGTAAATGAATGGAGTAGGCTCCAAAACCCAGAGACAGAAGAGCAGTGCGGAAGGGGGCCCCCTAACAAACTGTGATGTAGCCAGCCTGGAATGTCCGGACAGCGTATAAAACTCATGTCGTTCCCCTTTCACCACTTCACCTCTAGCCGTACTCCTTATTTTCCAAATGCAGCTAGAAACTTGAGGGCACATGAAACCCTTGAGGTGGTTCACACACATCACCTTTCCAGGGTGGTGAGGTGTGGAGCGGTAGCAGCAGTGACTAGTGACATCAGATGCTAACACAAGCTTTACACCATTCGTCGTGCGTGTTTTGAGTCTCGCAAGTTCTCAGTACTTTTTAGAGCTGACTGGCGGTTTATAGAACCAAAATGGCAGACTGCGAGCGCCAGGCACTGCCCATCACTGCTGGACTCACTAAAGGGAATCTTCATGGATTTTTCACATCTGTGCTACTGAGCAGCACGTGATTAATCATCAAAATGTGTAGTTATAGGCAACCAAACAAAATCGTTAGAAATGTGGTCACTAAAGAACACAAAGAGCAAAAGTTTTGCATATATAGCAGTGAATTGGTGAGCAGCAAGTGGCCAGATCTGAGCAGTTTATATTTCCCTGGAAAGGCATTGTTTGCTTTGAAAATTTTGCTTGTCTCCCCTCAAATGTTTTATTTTTATCTTCATAGTTCTTGTCATTTAAATTTCAATTAAAGCCTTTTAAATCCCCACAAAAAGATAACAGTCTAGCTCTGCGTACTTGTGAACAAATGTATCAGATCTCAGATACCAAATGTAGCAAAACCAATAAAATATTTTAAGTTAAAGTTCTGATAGACTCGATTTATAGAGTCTATGAAATATATAATTGTAAAATATAATTTTCATCTGGTAAGAACTTTGGGATTTAAAGCTATTGTAATACCATGAATGAATGTCACATGAATAGATGCTGTTGAACATCAAAATCATTTGAAGTGTCGGGCCGGAGGGTTAGCTCAGTGGTTCCGGCGCCTGCCTCGCAAGCATAAGGACCTGAGTTCGATCCCCGGTTACCACATATAATGCTGGGCGTGGTGGCTCACGCCTGTAATCCCAGGACTCCGGAGGCAGAGACGGGAGGATTGCTGAGTTCGCGGGGGTTTGCCTGGGCACCATAGTGAGCTCAGGGCCAGCCTGAACTACAAAGCAAGACCCTGTCTCCAAAAAGCAAAAAAAAAAACCCAAAAAACAAAAAAAAAATCATTTGAAGTGTCAACTTCTCTGAGAAAATATACAGAAATTTTCATGAATTTCACACTGGGGCTCAGTTTTGAAAAATCTTCTAGAGGTAAGGGTAAAAGGCAAAAGGTGTTGGGTGATGTTTTGACATACTACAGCAGTTGACCTGAGAACAAAAGATGTGAATGAATTCTAGAATGTATGATGGATATTGTGAAATAGAAAATGTTCAAAGGGAAATGTGGTAGAGGGGTGAATAATGAGGGGTAAAGAAAAAATGTGATGGTAATAAAAAAGGGAAACAAACCTTGTGTATTTGGGGGTGGGGGGTTATGGGGTAGGGAAAAGGGAAAAATGAGAATTAAATCATGTCATATACTGGTACAAATTCCCAATATTAAATGTGATCATGATGTGTATATACAATGTACCAATAAAGATTTTTAAAAATCCCACACACCACACAGTTATTTCAGTTAAAATAAAAAACCAAGGTTGCTGAAGCTAATGATTATGTTAAATTCAAGATAGAAAGTAGATTATATTTATTTGCTCATCAGCATGCAAATATTATACATTTGATTGTTCACCTGAGCTTAATGTATGAGCTCCGTAGTTTTTGGCAGGAAGTTGTCTAATGTGAGTAAATTATACCAAGGGAGTAAGAAGAGAACCAATAGAAACTTTTTTTAAATTGAATTCTTTATTGGTACAATTTATATACATCTCAAAATCACATATAACATTGGGAAATTTGTACCAGTATATGCCACAAGTTAATTC
>PVIC010047461.1:0-13857 GCA_004025085.1 Thryonomys swinderianus | reverse complement strand
TATTAACAAAGATCATAAGCTTGCTGCCATCGAGTCATTCAAAATCAAAATACTGTGATTTCTTTTGTTGGATTCCATTCTTTCACAAGATGGTATTTAAAATATTAAGGGTTGGGCTGAGATTTAGCTCAAATGGTTTACCTTAAATTGTTAAGGACCTAGTTGCATGATATGAACATTACATAAAACAGAAACTGGGGCTCTATCTCTTTCATATTAGGTTTTGGAGAATTTCCACTATTTTACAAAACACCAGGAAAGACATAAAACGTACTGACGCCTATTTCAAATGCAGTCTAAACTTGCAGAGTTTTACTGCTGCCCGACTCTTCCGGATCAAGGCACCTGTTAGGTGAGCTTCGGAGGAAGCGCTGTGACATTTAGAACCACTGCTTTCCTACTGGAGAAGCATGGCTGGCATCACACTCGCACATCTTCCCGACCTGTGGGGTCAAGCTCCAGGCTCTAGCTGTGTGGAGGCTCAGAGAGAGCTTGTGTCCTAAGGGAAGAACAGAGCTCTCAAGTCCATTAAACGAAAAAAACAAATGCCCATCATTTCCTTGTGTCTTCTCCCCTTCAGCCTGTCTCATGTGGCCAATATGGAGCCGCTACAACAGCACCCGGAGCGACCCTTGTTGATGTGGCCCGGACGGCATCTGGGGAAATACATCCCCGCAGCACAGCCCTGTGCCTGCCAACCAACCCCCCGCCTCCTCTGCGCTGTGCTAATTGGGGGAGGTCAGCCAGTTTTCTCTCTCCAAACTGTCGTTCTCCCCGAGGGAAGAATGGCTCCAGCAATGGGATCCTTATGTCTCAAGACACTCATTTTGAGGCTTGTTAGTACCTCTTTGCAATATAGAAGAACAGCGTCAGAGAAACCATGTGCATTGTGTACACTTGTGAGTTAGTTCACAAAGCAGTCCTAACATGGCTGCTCCTATCAGCCAGCTCCTGCTTCCTCTGCATATATAAGCATGGGAAACCTCTAGTTAGAGTCTCACGCTACTTAGTACGTTTTGTGAGTCTCCACGAATTCAGTTTCACAGTGTGTTTTACAAAAGAACTTGCAGAGCCGGAGGGTTAGCTCAGTGGTTCCGGTGCCTGTCTTGCAAGCGCAAGGTCCTGAGTTCGATCCCCGGTAACCACATATAATGCTGGGTGTGGAGACACGCCCACCAACAATCAACACCGCATACCACAGTGCCGGACATGGTGGCTCACGCCTGTAATCCCAGCATTCGGGAGGCAGAGACAGGAGGATTGCTGAGTTCGCGGCGGCTTGCCTGGGCACCATAGTGAGCTCAGGGCCAGCCTGAACTACAAAGTGAGACCCTGTCTCAAAAAGCAAAAAAAAAAGAACTTGCGTTCGGTAATGAGGTGAAAGAATATATATGATTTGGAAAGAAAAAGATAAAACACGTATATAAGGGGCGGGGATTGTAGGTGGGTAGAGATATGGGTAAAAATGAGGATTAATTTCTGTCATATACTGGTACAAATTCCCCAAAGTTGACTGTGATTGTGAGCTATATATAAAGTCTACCAATAAAGAATTCAATTAAGAAAAAAAGAACTTGGATAAGGAAAAGTAAAGAAGAATGTATGGTAAATTTTTTTTTAATGGAAGGAAAACAGTATAGAGGGGTGTTGGAAGGTCAGGAGGGCAGATGAATGGGAAAAATGAGAATCAAGATATACTACCATGGACAGGTACAAATTTATAATACTGACCATAATATACAGCTAAGATGTACCAATAAACTCACTAAATGCAAAAAAAAGAAATGACTTGAAATGGCTCTATTAAATAAACTAATTTCAAAAGGTCATAAAACTAGTTTAAAAAATCCTTTTCCATTTTCCTCTCAATGATTTCATTTGCAACATTTAACAATTCAAGACTTCATATGCATTGTATTATTTCATGTATGAGCTTACCTCTGTGCATCTCATGAGGTAGAAATTCAATAACATTTGGCATTTAAAGGGAATGGCACATTTATGTCAATGGACTTCATTCTAAACAGCAATCTTTTATTAATGAGATAAGGTGACACTTCTTCATGTCATAGTCCACATCACTCCTGTGTCTACAGGGGCTGTTGCATTGACCCTCAGTGGGATGCCAACCAAAAAATGGGCTAGAGAGAGAACTATATAGTTTAGTATTGTTGAGATTTTTAATAAGGTTCACATACAATCCTTTCACTATTGTGGAAGATTCTGGATTTCTTCTTATCTAGTCCAAGAAGTCTGTCTCCAGCTAAACACTTAATACAGGTGGCGACCTTCCAGACAGAGGAGAGAAGGAGGGAAGAGGAGAGGGAAGAGGGGAGGGAAGAGGAGAGCGGAGGGGAGAAAATGATGAGACCACTGGAGGTTTAATTGCATAATGCTTGCCTAGTTCCTGTTATGCTTTATGCTTTTCAGGAAAAATAAAAACAAACAAACAGAAAATGCAAACATATATAGTCATAAAACTTTACTGAACTAAAGCTCCTGAAAAGATTAATGGGCACTCACTCAAGTAAAACAGTGTATTTTTCCTGAACCAGCTTATGGGCAGGTTGATATATATGCCTGCCCCTCCCTGCTATTGACTACTCTTTGACAAAGATAATTTTCCTTTTTTCATCACCACACAGGTTTTCAACAGAATATAAAAATAAAGATTTTGCCTTCTTAACATTGTAGAGAAACTGGGTCTGTGAAAATATAGTCCTTTACTTTGCAAAGTATCTTTCTTAAAATAGGTTTAATGAAAGAAATTAAATTCCTTTTTTTTTTTTTTTTGTTTAAGAACAGAGTAAAGGTAAAGAAGGAAGCCAGACTACAGTGAATGTGAGAAAAGACATATCTTTTGTGAAAGTGAGACAGAATTGGATACAGGGGAGGCAAAATTAAAGAGGGGTCAAAGACAATATCTATTCAGCTGGCTCCATACACAGCTGCCACTACAGAGAATAGCTAGTAGCCTAGAGATTTTAACTTCATAAGTTAAACCAATACTAACACTAAATTAAGTAGAACAGAGCATAAATAGGCTAAGAAGAGAGTTTATGAGCTAGCACCCAAATGAGTAACAGACACTAACCTACCATGTTGTGCTCTTTTAAAGGAAATTTTCAAAAAATTTCACAGCCTTAGCAATGTTTTTTTTTTCTGAAGGAAATTTCACCACTAAAAATTTAATGTGAGGAAAAAAGTATGGCTATACAAAAATTATTAATGTTTTTTGTAAAGCCATGTACAATTTGAAATGTTTAGCAGAACCCAAACATCTAAAATTAGTGTAGAGGTAAAACAAATTGAATTACTTTATTGAATATTATGAGCCATTTAAAGTTGAAATGAAATCATTTTGACATGGAATATAATAAAAAAGGAAACAAAACTTATGTATATAGGGGTGGGCATTGCAGGGAGGGTGGGGAAATGGGAAAAAAACTCAAAATTAAATTGTGACATATGCTGGTACAAATTCTCAATATTGTGTGTGATCACAATGTGTATATATAATGTACCAGGAAAGATTCAAATTAAAAAGGAAAAATAAATATAAAATCTAAAGTCTTAGGCTGGGGACTTAGCTTAAGTGGTACCACACCAACTTTGGATGCACAAGGGCCCAAGTTCAATCCCCAGAACAAAAAAAAAAAAAAAAAAATCTAATGTTATAGTTCCATCCTTGGGAAAATTAAGCAAACAGTAATCAATTTTTTTTTGAAGCAGTCTTGCTTTGTAGTTCAGCCTGGCTCTGAGCTCACTATGTAGCCCAGGCAAATCTCAAACTCAGCAATCCCCCTGCCACTCTCTCCTGAGTGCTGGGATGACAGGTGTGAGCCACCAAGCCTGGCAATCAAATCATTTTTGTGTCATTTAATTTTCTTCTGACATGTTGTTGAGAAAGACTATCTTCAATTAATACTTCCAGGTCATATTTTGGTATAATTCAATGAATGTTAGGCTATCAGTGATTTATTCATTTCTTTACCCTTCATAAAATGGCAATGATTTTTCCTCTCCCTTCATGTGTCATATATTTGTACAAATTCCCCAGTGTTACATGTGATTGTGAGATGTATGTAAATTGTACCAATAAAGAATTCAATTTTTAAAAAATTAAAAAATAAAAATATTTCTAATATAAACATTTACATTTTCCAAGATTAACAATCTTGTCATAAAATATATATATTAAAATATGCATGGATTATTTTACTGTTTAGCATACTCATTTCTACTTGAGCCATATAAAAACTATTTTTGTACCTTTTAAAATTAATGGAGATGTTGAAAATTTGCAAGAATAGTTTCAGTAATGGTAATATACGGTACATATGACAATTTGTCACTTCTGTTGTGTGTGGATGTTGTTCTAATGTAAATTAAGATTTTAAAAACTTGTCAAGCTCAAACATTTGCCTATTAATATTTGAAAAAAAAACCTTTAAACAATAGCTAATGTAATCATTATATATAAATTTTAGAAATTAGAATGTAATAACAAACAGTAAAAAGGTTTTGCTATAGATCTACAGATTAAAAAGGTGAGAACAGATTACACTTTAAGTATCTAAAATATGAAGATTAAAAAATTCCATAATGTATTACACCACTAAAAGTTTTACACTCCAATACTCAGCACAAAGACTCACTACAGACCAAACTGAGAACAGTTCAAATGTTCTTCAACGGGTACATAGATTAAAAACTACAAGTACACTGGGCCGGAGGGTTAGCTCAGTGGTTCCGGAGCCTGCCTCGCAAGCGCAAGGTCCTGAGTTTGATCCCTCGTAACCACATATAATGCTGGGCGTGGAGACACACCCACCAACAATCAACACCGCATACCACAATGCCGGACGTGGTGGCTCACGCCTGTAATCCCAGCACTCGGCAGGCAGAGACGGGAGGATTGCTGAGTTCGCGGCGGCTTGCCTGGGCACCATAGTGAGCTCAGGGCCAGCCTGAACTACAAAGCGAGACCCTGTCTCAAAAAGCAAAAATAAAAACAAAAACAAAAAAACTACAATTACACTGAGATAGCAGAATACTATTCAGCTATGTGAAGGAAATAATTACAAAGATATACAGATGAGTTTCAAAAACATAATGCCAAGGCAGAAAGTAAGGCTCAAGAGATGACACACTATGAATTCTTTAAAGAGAACTTCTGGAGAAAACAATTTTTTGGACAGAATTCAGATCAATGAATTCTGAGGACAGAACTGAACAAAGACATTCATGAAGAAAACATTAGGGAACTTCCTGTGGTGGTATTGTATACCTTGTTTATGGCTAATTCACATGATTAATATTCACAAGTTCATTGTATGGTACACTTAAAAGGGCTGATTACATTATGTTCATTATTCCTCAAAGTATATTCAAAGGAATCAATATTACATAAAGAGAAATATATTTTAATTTTTAAATATTAATTTTTAAAGTTAAGAGCATTAAATGTCTCAAGTGAAGATAATACTTAAGTGGAGATATTTTCTATTTGTTTTATTACTATATGATTTCTGGTATATGGGATTATATATTGTGATATATATATGTGATTATATATTATATGCCTATATTTATTTCCTTAAAATAACAATGGTGGTAGTATGTTTTGAAAAATAAATAACAAGTAATTTAAAATGAACTTCTTTGACCTTATCTGCTGGTTTAACAACATCTATTGAGCACCTGATACATCCAGCTCTGGTAGCAGAAATGTGAGAGACTCCAAGACAGACATTTGCCTCAGATACCTACACCAAGATGGCAGAACATGATGGTATTATGAAACAGTAAGAAAATATTGAAAGGGAAAGGGGGGATAACAGTAAGTAAAGAGTGGAAAGAAAAATGTAATAGTTAAATAAAAAGGAAACAGAGCTTACACATATAGGGGACAGGGGCTGTGATAGGCAAGGGAATGGGAAAATAATGAGAAATAAGTCGTGTCATGTGGCACAAATTACCAATGTCAAATGTGATCATAATATGTATATAAAATGTACCAATAAAATCAATTTTAAAAAATGAGATGTCACATATAACTCATGCAGTCAAGTGTATGATGTGATCTTAGAAGAGTTTTGGCACTTTGAAATGTTGATGAGAAAGGGAGGTGGCAGAGAAGAATAAGACTCTTATTTAGTTATTCATGGCTAGATTATATAAGGGGTATCATTTTCTTACAGACTTGTAGAATACTTACTAGGGAACAAGTATTTTGTGAGAAATTTTGCATGCATAATCTCAAATTGACTCAATTTCTACATATGTATCAAAATATAGGTGTATATAAAATCTTTTCCTATATAGAAATAATTTTGAAAATAAGGAATTATGATAAAATATGACTGTATTTCTTCTCCAGGTTCACACTACTACTAACAAAGTTGGATCTTTCTCACAACAAAACGTAAAAGTGCTACTACTTTACTTCTTTAAAGGGGCATGCCAGAAAAACTGGGCTAAGGTCCAGCATATGGGAACAAATTTTAGCATAATGAAACCCATTTGAACAGAACACATTTATTATAATTAATTAAACACAATACAGAAAATAACACTAAGGCTTTTCAGAGAAGGAAGCAAAGACATGTTGATTCTACTATCTCCAGGGAAATACACTTTAGGACCTGCTACTTTTCTTGGCTTCTGTTAATCATAACTAATCTGATTACTCTTTGTTTCTATCAAACCCTATTATACTATTTAATTACATGGGAAAAATTTGGGGAAAAATACTAACATCCTTTTAAAAAGTTCGGCATAAGTTTAGAATTCTTTAATCTTCCATTTTTCAGGAACATTTTACATAGTTCTTTATAATAGAATAGTAAAGATTTACATTTAGTCTACTGAGTGAATTATGTGTGGTATTTTTTACCACCTCCCTTTCTTGGGGCAGAGTTAATCAGCAAGTATGATTTCTTCAGTATCTCACATCATATTATAAGAACAACTAAATTGTTCTAGAAAATATGAAACTGTTTCATTTACTAGCTCATCATTTAAATCTAATACAGCAATATTATTCCTCACCTGCAACCACCCAGGCCAAAGTCAATTCGAGATTTAAGCCAATACAACATACAACATAAAACAGTTTTTCTAGGTAATGTGCTGCAATAACTAAAAAAGAGGCTCAGTTGCCTTCCTACATAAAATTTCCAGTCTTCTTTGTTAAATATGTCAAAAAATGGGCAAAGTAGCCATATCAAGAGTCAGATAGTCAAATCTAATCAAATAATAAAATATCACTGTATAAACCAGAGCTATGCTCAAATTTTAAACCAATCTAAGAAGACAGGTATTGTACCATGTGCTAAATCATGTCCTTTCTGCCATGTGTAAATGTTCTAAGACACATTCAAGGTTGAAGTGCTGTCTTTGTGGTATTTACTTTTCAATGTACCAGTTTTGTCAGATACTGTTAAAACACCAGAGTCCTAAACATACTGAGTTTTCCTTTCCAGTGAAATCTAAAGAACATATTACATCAAAGTAGTGCATCAAAGTGAATAAAGCTATATATTTAAAAACTAATCTGTTAAGATTTAAACGAAAACCAAGCTCTACCAAGTTTAAGAAAATGGCTATTCAACGTACTTGTTAGAAATGATTCAGTGTGGAGCAGAGTTTGGATGGAAGTGTTCTTTTCTTGAGTATGTGGAGGTGTAAAAACCCTTGTTTCACTTTTTTACTCTTATAAAAAGATGCACAAAACAAAAAATAAAAATCCCTGAATTTCTCTATCATTTCAGTCATATACTTGTTTGCACCATCTGTCTTGACTGCCTTCTCAAGTTTTTCTAAAATGGTGTCATGAACCACATCCTCTGAATTGATAAAAATACTGAAAGTTTTAAACAAACAAATGTATATAGATTTCTATCTTGTTTACATAATTGATTTTGGCAGTGTTGAATGTTTCATCTGGTAAGCAATTTGGTCAAGTCAATATGTGATAAAATTCCTAATTTATGTGAATAGTTCTAATGAAAATGTCGATCACTGAGCTAGATATGCACAAAATACAGATTTTTACTGAAAATTCAAGATGTTGCATAAAAGTCTGGAAAATAGCACAAAGAGACACACAATACTTGTTTGAATGTCCCTCTTTCTATTTGTCAGCTATAGGACTCCACACAAAGTGCTTTTGGAGCCTCACTACTCTTATTAATAGGAAGGAAGTAACAGGTTTATTCACTGATTTTATTGGTATATTTTAAATATACATCATGTTCACACTCAACATTGAATATTTGTTCCATGACATGTCTTAATTCTTTTTTTTTTTTTTTTTTTTTTTTTTTTTGAGACAGGGTCTCACTTTGTAGTTCGGGCTGTCTGAGCTCACTATGTAGCCCAGGCAAGCTTCGAACTCAGCAATCCTCCTGTCTCTGCCTCCCAAGTGCTGGGAGTACAGGTGTGAGCAACCACGCCCAGCACTGTGGTATGTGGTATTGATTGCTGGTGGGCATGAGTCTCCATGCCCAGCATTGTATGTGGTTTCCGGGGATCAAATTCAGGACCTTGCACTTGCAAGGCAGGCGCCGGAACCACTGAGCTAACTCTCCGGCCCTTAATTCTTATTTTTTCTATTCCTCTGCCTACCCTTCAACCCCCACTAGTCATAAGCTTTGTATGGAGATTTCTCAAAAAAAAAAATAGGATTACAGGTTCCATTTAATCCTGCTATTCCCTTACTAGGTATATACATGAAGGAATCAAAAGATTCATATCACAGCGAAATATGTGCACCCATGTTTACAGCAGCTCATTCTGTGATAGCCAATTATTGGAAAGAACCAAATGCCCATCAACTGGAGACTGGATTAAGAAGTTGTGTTTTTAAAAAATGGAGTTATTATTCTGCCATAAAGAATGATCAATTTTATTAATTTATACTCAAGTTGACATACCTTGAGGACATGTTCGTAAGTGAAACCAATAGGTCACAGATGTGTAAATACCTTATCTTTTTTCTGGTATGAGAAACTGAAGATGTAAGTAGGTTCTAGAATTATGATATTGTGAAACAGAAAACATTCAAAGGGAAAAGGGAGTGGGAGTAACTGATGACGGGAAAGAAAAGTTGATGACAGAAAAGGAAGTAATAGGTTTTTACAAAGCAAGTTTAAAAATGAAAGAAGAGAACATTGGTAACTGTGGAGAATGGGTTCCCTGGAGTTTTCCTGTGAGAAGGCTAACTGGAGACCAAACTAAGTGTAACTGAAGTCCTTGTAATTACAAGGCTTTTCAAGAAAAGAAAAAAATCACATAAAAATGACAAAATAATGTATTTATTTTAAAATGAGTCTGGTCCATTTCTGGTGGACTGAAGGCTGCCCACCGGCCTGCTGTATCCCGGAGCTGTGCAGTGAGGAGTCAGGTACAGACTCTGGGCACCATCCACACCACGGAGGGTTGAGGGCCTCCGCCGAATCCCAACCCCACCCTGGAGCTGCGTTGTGAGGACCAAGGCCCTAGAGGAGCTGGAGCCATCTCCTGAGTCCCTCCACAGGAGGCGTGCTCCTGGAGCCGCACCAAGAGACCAGGCAAGATTTAAAAAAAAGGGGGGGGGTCTAGCTTCTATTTTGCCATCTACTCCTAGATCCCTCTAATCACCTCTTGTCCCCACACCCTCTCCTATCTTCCTGTCAGAAGCTATACCCAGAAGTAAAAGATTCTTAGGCTGCCCTATTTCTTCTTCTGTACTATTATAAGAAGCTGTGCAAAGCCTCCAATGGTCTTACAGCATACAGTTGGTTCTGTTGTACATATGCCCTTTTATCCTGTACTACCCACTTGCATATATGAGGTTCTAGGGTATAGGTGATCTTCCTAAATCTACTAACTCTATTTCATTCTCCTGCTTTCTCCCTACCGCCCTGATTCCCCAGTGAACTTTTATCCCCAAAGGGTTCGGGGGCTACATTTACGATCTGTATGTTGTATACACATTGCTGATTAATTCTAAATTCTGGCATATAGACATAGAGGTAACTCCTAAGCTCAAAGTCTCCAGAACAGAATTTAACAAAACTTTTTATCTTATTTACTCTGTTTAATACTGATATTGGCATTTATCATATTATGGTAACAAACATGATGTGATTGTTCTGCTCAAATACCTACCATGATGTGTCAGGAGTGAGAACTCTCAAGGGTCATTACAGATTCAAGGAGGACCACCCAGGAAAGTGCCACATTCAAAGGGCACCAGATAATTGAAAGAGACCTGCAACAAACATTGCCCTGTCATCAGAGAAAGAAGAGCATTAATAACAAAGAAAGAGTAGAAATCAGAAAATACACAAAAAACCAGACCCAAAGATCACCACCACAGGGAAATTCAGAGAAAAGGGAAATAGGGCAAACTGAAACTCAAACACCAGGACTCTTGGAGATGGTAACTAAAGCACATCTAGTAAAATGGAAATCAGAACTCATCTCTGAGATCAAAACAGAGATACTGTCCACAGTGAAAGACATCATTAAAGAAGAGATCAGTGAGATGATAGAACCCAAGATAGCAGAAGCAATGAAACCTTTTAAACAGCTTCAAGCAGAGCTCCAGGGAATGATGAAGGAGAATGAAAGCTTGCCCAGCAGGATGAATGAAGCAGAGAACCGAATCTCAGACCTAGAGGACAGCATAGCAGCCAGCGAGCAGGAAAGGTATAATCTATGGACAAGAGCAAGGGACCATGAGAAATAAATTCAACAGCTTCTAGATAACTCAAAGAAAAATAACATAAGACTGATTGGAGTCACTGAGGAAGCAGGAGACAGTGTAAAAGACATAAAAAGGCTATTGTCAGAGATAGCAACAGAAAACGTCAGAGGAAAAGATATAGACATACAGATAAATGAGGCCTATCTAACTCCAAACCACTGTGACATAAAAATATCTACACATAGACACATAATTATCAAGGTTCCAGATGTACAACAAAAGAATGAAATACTGAAAGAAGTGAGAAAAAGGAAGAAAATCACCTACAAAGGGAAGCCCATTAGGATCACAGCAGACTTTACAACACAAACACTCAGTGCAAGGAGAGCGTGGAGAGAAGTATTTCAACCATTGCAGGAAAACAACCTCCAACCTAGACTGTTGTATCCTGCAAAACTATCTTTCAGAATAGATGGGGAAATAAGATACTTACATGATAAAGAACACCTGAAAAACTTCACAAATACGAAACTTGCACTCCAAAACATCCTAAAAACATCTTGGAAAAAAACACAGAAAATTCCATACCCACAAGACCCAGGAGAGTGAATTCATTGGGGCAAACAAGAAACTAAATAGAAAAGGGGAAAAGCAAAGAAGAAAAGAACTAAGAACAGGGAAACATGGCAGCTCTGAATATGTCCATATCAGTCATAACCATTAATGTCAATGGCCTCAATGGACCAATTAAAAGACAAAGACTAGCAGACTGGATCAACAAGCAAGATCCTACAATCTGCTGTATACAGGAAACACACCTAATTCAGAAGGAAACCCATAGACTGAAAATAAAAGGTTGGAAAACAATACTCCATGCCACAGGAAAGTGCAAAAAAGCAGGAGTGGCTATCTTGTTTGCAGATAAAATAGATCTCAAACCCAAACTGATTAAAAGAGATAAAGAAGGTCACTATATTCTCGTACAAAGAACTATCCAAGAGAAAGAAATAACAATCATAAATATTTATGCACCAAATTCTAATGCACCCAACTATATAAAGCAAACATTACTGGACATGAATAGCTAGTTATCCATGAATACAATAGTAGTAGGGGATTTTAATACTCCATTGTCTCAAATTGACAGATCAACTGGACAAAGAGTCAATAAGGAAATACTTGAGCTAAATCAAACTTTGGAGCAAATAGACTTATTAGATGCCTACAGAATTTTTCACCCTTCATAGCAAGAATATACCTTCTTCTCAGCTGCTCATGGGTCATTCTCCAAAATAGATCACATTCTAGTCCACTGAACAAGCTTAAGTGGATGAAAAGGAATCGAAGTTATCTCCTGCGTACTATTAAACCATAGTGCCTTGAAACTGGAGCTGAATAGCAGAAGAAATTCCAAGATCCTCACAAACACATGGAAATTGAACAACACTCTGTTAAACAACAAATGGGCCACAAAAGAAATTAAAGAAAAAAATTAAACAGTTTCTACAGCTCAGTGACAACCCCAGCACAAGATAAGGAATTTATGGGACACAATGAAAGCAGTTCTGACAGGGAAATTCATAGCAGTGAATGCATACACTCGGAAAATAGAGCAAACTGAAATAAACAATCTAATGATGAACCTGAGACAACTAGAAAAAGAGGAGCAAAACAAACCCAAAGCACATACTAGAGAGGAAATTATAAGGATCAGAGCAGAAATTAATGCAGTAGAGACAAACAGAACAATACAAAGAATCAATGATTCAAAGAGTTGGTTCTTTGAAAGGATAAATAAGATCGACAGACCCTTAGCCAACCTTATCAAACAAAGGAAGGAAAAGCCTCGAATCCATGCTATAAGGAATGAAAATGGGGAAATCAGCACAGACCCAGAAGAAGTCCAAAGGATCATAAACACATATTTTGAAAATCTATACTCCAAGAAGATGGAAAATCTAGAAGAAATGGATAGATTCCTAGACTCATATGAACTTCCAAAGCTGAATGAAGAGGATATAAAATGTTAACCTGATATCAATCTGGGAAATTGAAAATGTAATAAAAAACCTACCAACAAAGAAAAGCCCTGGTCCTGATGGCTTCACTGCTGAATTCTACAAAACTTTTAAAGAAGAGTTAATACCAGTACTTCTCAATCTCTTTAATGAAATTGAAAGGGAAGCAGTACTCCCCAAATCCTTCCTTGAAGCAAACATCACCTTGATTCCAAAGACAGGGAAAGATCCCACAAAAAAAGAAAACTACAGGCCAATCTCTCTAATGAGCATTGACATAAAAATCCTCAGTAAGATACTTGCAAACAGAATACAGAGAGTTATCAAGAAAATCATACACCCTGATCAAGTCGGATTTATCCCAGGGATGCAAGGCTGTTTCAACATATGTAGATCAATCAATGTAATACACTATGTTAACAGACTCAAGGACAAAAACCTTATGATTATCTCAATAGACGCAGAAAAAGCATTTGACAAAATCCAAACACCCATTTATGATCAAAACCCTACAGAGAATTGGAATTGATGGACTTTATCTCAATTTAATGCAAGCTGTTTATGAGAAACCAACAGCCAACATCATACTCAATCGGCAAAAACTGAAACCCTTTACACTAAGATCAGGAACGAGACAAGGATGCCCACTGTCACCATTCATAGTACTGGAAACATTAGCCATAGCAATCAAGCAGGTCAAAGATATAAAAGGAATAAAGATAGGAAAAGAAGAAGTTAAACTGTCATTATTTGCTGATGATATGATACTCTAACTAGAGATCCTAAAAACTCAACCAAAAGACTGCTAGACTTAATTACCAAATTTGCTAGTGTTGCTGGATAGGGGGTCAATGCTCAGAAATGAACAGCCTTTGTGTACACAAACAGACTCACTGAAAGAGAAATTGGGGAGTCAATCGCTTTCACAGTAGCACCCAGAAAAGTGAAATATCTAGGAATCAACCTAACAAAGGAAGTGAAAGACCTCTACTCTGAAAACTATAGAACTCTGAAAACTGAGATAGAAAAGGAAACCAGAAAGTGGAAAGATATCCCTTGTTCCTGGGTCGGGAGAACCAACATCGTCAAAATGGCTATACTCCCACAACTACTATATAGATTCAATGCAATTCCAATTGAAAT